>CAUYQG010225461.1:0-26320 GCA_963574415.1 Tarsius wallacei | reverse complement strand
TGTTGGAAGCTGAAATGTTGTCAACACTTGTATCATAAATTAAGTCACTCGACTAGCCAGATATTTGAGGATTGGCATGCTGATCCTAACAGCTGTGATGGATGGGCAGGGAGGAGAGAGAGTACAGGGGACTGGAGAGAGAGAGAGAGAGAGAGTCTAACAGACCTAGGTTTCTGGGTTTGAATTCTGGTTTTGCCACTTACTAAGTGGGAGGCTTGAGGTGACTTTCTTGATATCTCTGAGCTTCAGTTCTTCTGTCTGTACAATGGGCTTAGATTTATAGACATCTACCCTCAACGTCATTGTGAAAATGATATAAGCTCACACCTGAAAATACATAGACACTGAATCACATTTCATCCCCTCATTTCATTATTAATCCAAAGGAATCACTCAGTGGTGAAGATTTCAGCTGTGGTATGAAGACAGGATCAAGAATATGATCTGAGGAGTTCTTTGTGTCTGGGAGTCCGTAGCCTTCACGTTACAGCGAGCAGGGGTGTGCTTGAGCCCTTGTCCTCGTAGTCTGCCCTCCACATTCTTCAAATAGCCTCAGAACTGCCCTCCCAGATTCAGCTTCTGGCACCTCCCCCTGACACAGTCTCTCATCTTCAGAAAACATAAGAAACGTCACACCTCGCCGCTGCTCAAGCGCTTTCGTGAACTTCCACCCCCTCAGGCAGACACAGCATGTGAACTTGATTTCCTTATCTATAAAACGAGGATCATATGCTAATACTTAGAAAGTGAAAACACTCTTTGGAATACTTCATATGTCACTGGATCAGATTCTGAAGCAGGAACAGGCCCCAGATAGGCACGTTAGTGCCCAGGTGTGAGTAGAATGATCACACAGTGTCCCCCAGGACTTCTAAGAATTAAATTTAATCTCGAAGTTCCCCCCACCCCCATAATCCAGCTCTGTCCACCTCTCTCACCTCATTCTCTTTTTCTCTTCCCAGCCCTCACTCTGCTTGAGGCATGCTGTGGTTTCAGTGTGTGTGTGTGTGTGTGTGTGTGTGTGTGTGTGTGTACATGTGCGTGTGTGACTGTGGCTAGGATAGTGTGCACAAAATCCACGCCATGAGCCCTGTAAGTATTTCTTGTACACGAGCACATTTCATCATAATTTGCCCCTTGAGGAAGTTGTTACTATGATTCCCACATTACAGATGAGGAACCATGGCATAAAGAGATGAAGTGTGCCCGAGCCAGGATTCAAGCCTACCCCATCTGCCTACCCTGTGCTCAGTGAGCTGAGCTCTTTCCCACACGCGGCACCCTCTGACCACGATTCCCGGTCCCGTCCCCAGAAGATTCCCTTTGCCCTTCGTTAGTCCCCCTCTAAGTGTCCTGTCATTTCCTTCGCAATTCACCTCACAACTGGAACTAGATATTTTTGGCTTCCTGATTCGTTCATCGGCCAGCAGTCTGACATGTCAGTGCATCTCATGAAGACAAGCATTAGAAGCGTATTGTTTGCCACATTCACACGTGAGAACTGAGCAAGTGACCCCCCGTGGTACTTATGCCAGAGTGTGATGCCACCCACCGGTCCTCTGACTTCACGGCACATCACCTGCCCCATCCTTCAGAACTGGCTGCCCACTCGCAGTTGAGAGGGCCGAGTCCTTCCGTGCATGCTCAGCCACTGGAGCTGTGATCCCTGCATGACTCACATGTGCACATCAGGGCAGAGACGGGACACCCCCTTGAGTGAGCGTGAAATTAGCCTGGTGGGGAGTGGGAGCTTTCCTCCTAACAATACCAACACCTAACGAGAGCAACTCTGCCCGTCTAAGAAAACTCAGCTGAACACCCTGGACCTTTGTAGCATTAATTAAGTCACACAGGAAATACTTCAGCCATTTCACAGATGGAGAAGCAGGCTAAAAATAGTTTTTAAGAAGGATTACAAATTTCCCCAACTGAATACTTAATACTTCCCCCAGACAGCAAGGAAGTACTCAGTATTCTCAACTTCACTTGGATAAAGCAGATTTAAAATGATAATAATAAAGACCCACATTTTCATATGGCGGCTAGTAACAAAAAAGAACTGATTGTATGCTGGTTTGTCCTCATTGTGTAGTACTGTCGCCACTCTGTCCCAATCATCTCATTTTGAATTTAATTAGCAGCATGAGGTCTGATTATGGACATCAAGATCTTCACTCGTGTTGCACAGGCAACTTTATAGATTCTTTTTAGAAATTTTTTTAAAAGGAAAATAAGAAAACGTTTTAAAAGGTGCATAAAGGGTAAAGATGGGATCTCACAGGCAGATGAAAAAATACGTGATCACTTCATATGTAGTCATAAAGACACCAAGAAAATTACTAACAGAACTAAATATGTTTTCTGTATTCTCTACCAGTTTCTCTGAGACATGCGTGGAGATTTCTTCCTCCGGATAATCCATTCCCCAGGAGAAAAGGAGCCACATAATTAGCACATATTACCTAACCTAATGTCCTTAACAGCCCTGCAAGTCCTGTATTTTTTGTCCCTCCATTGGCAAGGTGGAAAATCCCAAGTTCAGAAATATGATCCATCTTTCCTGAAGGCGAACACAAGGCAATGAGCTGTTCGACACTGAAGTAGAAAAACAAAAACCAACTTAAAGAAAGGATGATGTAGTGGCAGATGCCAGGGGAAGGGGGGTGGGATGGACAGTTGAGGGAAACTGCCAGGGGAGGGAGGGGCGTACCTCATCAACAAGGGCACCTGCATGGTCAATGTTGGTATGCCCAGCCCTGGATTGTACCCCACATCTTTGTCATAAAAATCAAAAAAAGAAAGGATGATGTTAAATAGACAACCTTCTTCTTCTTGTTGCTGATCTCGAGTTCCTTGGGGTCCCTACTCTTCTGCACTCGCTCCTTCTCTTGCAGACCAAGTACACTCAGAGCCAAGGCTCTTCTCGTGAAGGGGAGGGGAACCACACACATGTCTGGGCGGCTTCTTAGGGCAGAAGTACAATGCCCTCTCTGTCCCCGTTGTCTTCACAAAGCACAAACGCTCTTAGTCCATTTTTGGGGACTCACCTCACTCGTATGTTTTTACATTCAAGCTTGACAGAGGTCACTGTTTGTAACAGTGAACCAGCAAAACACGAACGTAACTAACTCCATTTTTGTTGAAAAGGCTTTCACCCGTGTTTGCACATAAACAAGAATAATTTTGAAACCCTGAAAAGATAACATACGAACAATTATGCAGCTGCCGAGACTAACTCTGGGAAATAGAGGGTGATGTACCCCAACTAAGTTTGGTTAAAGGTGTAAAGGAACACTGTGACCCGACTAAGGACAAAGACGTTTCCCACTCTCTTTGGACCCTTGCCCAGATGTCTGCGGTTGTCAGTCACCTCGATTCCAACCCTTGCACATAGCTTTCCACGAGCTGTTTTCCCTTAAAAATTGCACTCTAATCAGCCGGAGGAACTCAAGATGGATTTTGAGACATTAGGCTGCCATCTCCTCAGATTGCCTGCTCTTGAATAAATCTATTTTCCTCTCACCAATTCTTGTCTCTTGAGTCTGGCTTTCGAGCAATGAGCACGCCCGCCCGAGTTGGGTAACATGCTTTTAAGGACTAAGCTAGAGAGAGCAAATGCTCAATCTCCCATCGGGGAAAGAAGGCCAGCAATGTGTATGGGGGAGCCTAGCGAAAGGGTGATTAACGCTTTCTAGGGTGGAGCATGGGCGAGCAAGGTAGGCAAGGGCGAGGATTCTCAGAGTCCTGAGAGAAGAGTGGCAAACAGGCCATGAAGTGCAGCGGGTGGGGCAGGTGGAGATGGTTGGGGGATGAAGGGAGTTGTAAGGGCAGTGTCAGCAGAGGGGGAAAGCTGTGTGTCCAGAGCAAGAGGGTGAGAGAGCCTGGGGTCGCATCTAGGATCTACCAGGAATCAGACTTGTTGGAATGTAGCAGCGCTGGGCACACCAGGGAGCTTGTTCGAAGGATGGGATTCAGGACCTCAGCGCAGACCTACTGAATCAGAAACTCTAGGTATGGAACCCAACAATCCGTGTGTTAAGGAACCTGCTAGGTGATTCCTACACTTGCTGAGGTTTGAAGCTCTGTGCTGAAGGGTGGGATGCCAAGAGCAGGAGGGAGTCACCAGGCTGGAAACAGAGCAGGGGTCTCATGACGGAGGGTTCCATTAAAAAATAAAACAATATGGGTTTCGATATGCCCCTGAAGTCAATAGAGAAATCGCCATTAAAGCACTCAAAGCGGAGAAAATGCATGGTCAGTTCTGGGTTTTAGAAAGAGTCCTCTGTTGTTTAGAAAACTCATTAGATTCCTTGCATAGTCAGCACTCATTCTAATCCTGGCTACCCATCCCACCGTTTCTCAGCAGCATTACCCAATTTTGTTGTCTCTTATCAAGGTAATAAAACCCTAATATGGTCCCTTGAGGTTTTCTCCCCTGATATTAATACATAAGGGTCGTTCCTCAGAGTTCTTTATGTTATCTACAAAGCTAGTGACTCAGAGCACAGCTGTTAGGTATTTACTTCCCGGGGTGGACAATTACTCCCTCTTTCTCAAAATCGATTTTTAAGATCTCATTATTGCAAACTCAATTCAATTCAATGCGTGGTTTGTTAAGATGATGATACATTGGCAGATTTCTCTAGAATGTGAAAAATAGGCCAATAACGTCTTCAAGAGTCCCAAAGATGAGGGCAGGTCCTGCAGCTCACAACCTCCCCTTCTGGGTCATGACAGAGCCAGCACGCGCACCCCCATCCCAGCAGGACCGAGAAATGCCAGCACCGGCCAGCTTCCCAACGGGTCCATAATTGCTGACCTGGCTGTCACAGCTTGTTTTCTGAGAAAGACAGGGTTCTGGAGGCATATTCTGGCATATCTGATGGGTGTTGATAGCTTGTCAACAAACCAGCTAAAAAAAGGGCTTCACCGAATAAAAGATTCCAGGCTCGAATCCCCTAGTGAGCTGGCAAGGATCTCGTGTGGGTCAGTGACCAGGAGCGTGTTTTCTCACTGGCTGGAGAGCCAGAGCTCAAAGTTGACAGGAGAAGCTATCGATTCACCCTGAGACAATTAGTCCCACTTGGACTCTTCAGTTGTTCACAGTAAACATGATTTTCAATACAATTACATTTTGAAGCTTATGTCATGATACATTATATAAGAAAAATGATTATTATTCAGACCATACGCTTGCACTGAAGACCCGAGGGCTTTGGCTAGCAATCCACAAACCACCAAGGTTTCCACAGTCAGCTCAAGTTTGCACAAATTTCTCCACCAATTCTGTGACTGTGCCAGCCCTTATAAGAAACTCTGATAACCTCAGATGAACTATGAAAACAATGAAAGTTTCCAAAGCTAACTGTGACAACACCTAAGAATAGCTTTTCTTTCAAAATTTCTGACATTCCTGTGTATGATACTGCATGAAAAAACAGGATGGGTCTCAAGAAGACAACATAAAAAAAAAAAAATCAAAGTACAAGAACAATCAAAACTCTCAATTCCTGTACTAACCTCAGCAGATATCCATTTTAGCTCTGACAGTCAGACCTGCCTTCTTATAATGCCTAGGTTTGGGGGATATTTCAGATATGTAGACATCTTTGTGAGCATACTTAAAATTTGTAGCTCAGTTGAACAATTCACTAACTACAACTATTACACCAAAATAATGTATTCATTTCACAGAAAACTCATAGTCGATATCCTTTCATTCATCACTGCTAAGTTCACTGACAGGTACTGGGCATATTCTGTACTATTTTGGTCACCGTACTGAGCTCTAAGATGCAAATATCACAAAGACTCAGCCCATGCCATCCAAGGACTCACACACACAAACACTGACACAGGAAGTGCATCGCTGTGGTCCACAGTAGGATGCAACACAGGATCGCTACAACTTGTTACCCAAATACAAACTCACGGGAGTGAAAAGAGGTGCCATAAATAACTGAACTGGGGTAACAAACATGGACTAGGGCTGTAAGGAACAAGTTTACACACAGTTACCCCAAGTGAAAGGCACAGGAAGGGCAGTGAGAAGAAGGGGTCACTGCCACTGAGGTACAGACAGGCTAACACAAGGTTTCACTAAGGGGGTCAAGTTTCACTAATCTCATTCACAAGTTCATCAAAGGAAAGGAACAGTGGAGGCAACCCGCTGACATCAAGCAGCCAGTCCTTGTTGTGAAAGTGACATAAGACACTGATGAGCTGCCCCTGGCTTCTGAGATCATCAGTAGTCTTCAGTCGCCACGTTGACACAACAGCTCCCTGAGAAGATGTTCACAGGATAAGAGACATCATTCTATTTAAGTAGCAACGTCTACAGGGAAACACATGAACAGACAGGTCGTGCTAAGTTCCTCTCAGTTTTTCATCAGTAGATCATACCCTTCAATCATTCTTCTGCATGATTGGCCATAAAATTAGTTTTCTCTGTTTCTTTGAGACTTCTTCTCTAAATGATCCCATGTCAAGGAAAACTTACATTAAGTAAATTTGTATGCTTTTCTCTAGTTAAGAAAAAAAATAGCAATGTCAAAATTGAAGAAGAGAGCTGCCATTTTTTTTTCCCTTGGCTACTAGTTGGTATTTTTTTTTTTTTTTTAAATAAAAAGACGTACCATGGTTTTATGTTTGAGAGAAGTAAAACACTCTTTGTTAATGATTCTACCTGGGCACAAGCTAAGGAACTTAGTTCTGGGAGGCAGTGGGGAGTCACAATAAGCCATTCCAGTGACTGCTCTGATAGGGAATAAACATAACACAGATTGCTAGAGGTGAGGCCTTGACATTTTTGTGGAAACCCATTGCTGCTTAAAGTGGTTGATTTAATAATTAGGTCACTTTCCCTTTTAAGGTTTCTTTTAAAATCACCACCATTAACATACTGGTCGTGGGAATCAGAGCGATATAGTCCATCAGAACACACACTGGGCAACAGGGCGTTAATCCACTAGGAAAAATTGTTATCTGTGAGTTTTCCTCTTTTTTTCCAGCCTTACCAAAGACTTGGTTTTCTAAATCTCTGTATATATGAGCATTTATGTGTCTGCCTTTTGTAGCTTCTGAAAATCTGTGAGTTCCTAATAGGCAAGGATTGTCTTATTTATTTTTACATCTACAAAGCCAAGCAGGAAGGGGTTACTGAGTAATGCCTGTTGACTGTTGAAGGGACATTCAGATCTTCCATCAGTAAAAAAATTCTAAATAAATCACTGATTTAAGAGAGACGATCACAGTGCTTTTAATTTAATGTGTTGTTATTCCACATATATGTACGTTTGTGTCTTTGTGGAAGATAATTTTCAGCCATTCCTATATGAACTAAGAGAATGAAGGGTAGACAGATCTCATCCATTGATTAACCTAATTTTAAGATATTTCTGGGCCTCAGAATCAGGGGACTGCAATGAATCTTGCATCGTGGTGACTTTTCTAGCTACAAAACACAATGATTTACAAAGTGGGTATCAAATCTCACACTGAACTCCAAGCCCCCAAGTCTGACTGCTGCCATCCTGTCCCTCCATCCCTCCAGGGTAGACACAGTTATGACCTGGGCTTCCCGAAGTTCCCTATGACAGGGCCATATGGGCCTTAGCTCACCAAAGGTGAAATTTCCAACTCTGTGGCCTCTACCATGTATGACAAATGACCCCAGATGATGAGAACAACCACAGAGAGGGCAGCTTGGATGACAAGGGAATTTATCTGGGGAAGAAGAATATGACTTCAGCTCTGAGGCTGATGAATTTTGGATGATGTCACTTGGCAGTAATTTGCCAAATAAGAAGACAGTCTTGTGTGGCAAGGAGGCAACCTGAAGTGTACAATGATGGCTGTCATTCTTAACGAGGCTGGGAAACCTGACAGAACCATTTTGCTTTAACAGAATTTATAATGCTGTTTAAAATTAATTAGCTTCCCACATTTAAAGAAATTCAGATAGAAGCCCCCAGACAGAACTCCGGGGAGCTTAAAGTCTCCAGATGGTCTGGTGAAGGTGTTGAAACCCTTCGGAACCTGGCGTGTAGAAAAACTGACCTCCCTCTGGAGCTACAGATGAAGTGTGGTCCTGAACAAGAGAAGAAGAAGAAACGGAGCGAGGTTTGATGAGCAGCCTAAATATACAATGAGAGGGAAGGGGGTGGGGGATAAAAATTATACATGATGAAGGTAATGATGGTCATAGCTAACAATTTTGGAGTGCTTGTCATATGCAAAGCGTATTTGAAGCAACAGCATGCATGAAGCAAGCACAATTGTGAACTCTCTTTTCATAGAAAAGGAGGCTGATGTCAACAGAGGATCCAAGATTGACCGAGATGCTGACACAACCAGTAGGTGGTAATGTCACGTTTCTGTCTCTTGTGGTTTGAGTTCAGAGTTCATGTATTTAATATCACACTGACTTTAAAAGTGTTCAGGTTTCATTGAAAATCCTTGCGATCGGCAATCACAAACATGAAAACAACAGGGCAGACTGAGAATGAACTATCAGAATTATATTAGATGTGACATTTGAGACACTAGCTTTTAAATTCTGGCTTCCCATCACAATGACCAAGAAACAACAACAACAAAAATACTTACATGAATACTGGAGACTCTACCCACAGAGTACGATTTAATTGAAATGTAGCCAGATTTTAGGTATTGAAAACTATGTACATCTCAAGGTGATCCTTATGTAGAATCAGGTCTGAGAATTCAGAGAAAGGATAGAAGCATAGAGGTATGGTCATCCAGGAGTTAAATTTCATTTCTGGAGCATCTTAGCTGCATATGCTTAGGAATTGTAGGTTTCTACATTTGGTGTTGTGAATAGAAAATTAGTCTGGATATTAGACAAGTGATTAGGATGCATCCCTTCAAACAAAACTTTAGCTACCTATATCTGGCAATCTTGATAATAGATGACATCACAGAAAGTCCCAAAATACAGAAACAATACAGACCTGAGATCAAATCTTGCCTGAGAAGAATCCTCCTGGCAGTGTGACTTTGAGGAAGTTGTTCATTCAACAAAGTCAATTACTATTGATTGAAATGGACCTTATTCTGTGCTGAGTACTGGGTATCTAAATAGATACGGTTCTTGGTTTTATGGCGCTCATAACTGGGTAGGTGAGACAGGTAATTCACTATGAAATAAGCTTGTAAACAGGTATTTTAGATAGATAGATAAATAGATAGATGATAGATAATAGACAGATATACCCATCTATATTTGGTGATAAATGCTGTGAAGGAAAACAATGGTAGGTTTACAAGATAGAAAAAATATAACATACCAAAGAGTACCTTATTAAAATTTGGAATCAATTTACACCTCTTTGAGAAAAAAATGATAGTAAAGTCAATGCCGATTAAAAGTGGAGCTTCAGAAGATTGGCAGAGAGAGCATGAGCCAGACAGAGAGAGCAATAGCTTCTGCAGAAGCCCTGAGAGAGCAGAAAGCTTGGCACGATAGAGGGCAAAGCAGATAGACGATCAGACTTCAGTCCAGATAGGAAGGGAGGCACCGCTGGAGGGTGAGGCTGATGCAGTTGTAAGAGACCAGACTCTGCAGGGCCTATGCTCCACGCGCAGGAGTTTGGATGCTTTCCTAAGTGCAATCACAGGTTGTTGCAAGGTTTTCAGTAGGCAGTGGCTCAAGTCTGTATTTTACGATGACTCTGCTGGCTGTAGCAGGGATAACGGACTGAGAGAAGGGATGAGTGTAAGTGAATTGCTAAGTTAAAAACCCAGGTGACAGAAGATATAATTGAACTGGGCTGGGGACTGTGAAAATGAGCAAAAACAGACATATTAGTGTTGATTTTTGAAGGTAATACTGAAGTAACTTGCTGATGAACTGACTGTGGAAAGTAAGGGAGGAATGGAAATTACCAGAAAGACTTCCAGGTCTAGTTTGGGCAACTGGTGGTATTTATTGCAATGAGAAAGACCACAGGAAGAAAATACTTTGTGCAGTTGGATGGTACATGATAAGCGCTCACTTTGAGATAGGTTAAATTTGAGCTATTTGTGATATCATCACATTGAGATATCGATGAGGCAAACGAATATCTATTTTTAAAGCCCAGAAAAAAATATCTGGCTTAGGACAAAGATGACTCAACTTTTCTAAAAGTCACTTCACCTGTGTAAATTTCCACTTTCTTTTCTATCGTTTATAGGAATAATAATTCCTGTCTTGAAAAATTGCTGTGAGGTTTGGAGTGTGTGCTGCACAATATTATGCATACTAAATGCCAGGAGGTAGGGATGTCGAGAATGATAACAGCATTTCTATTGGCAATTACTAAGTTAACAAAGAAAAAGTTGCCACCAACAGGGAAGATACTGGCTCTCTCCCCCAGAAAGGATCTCATTAATCACAATCAGGAAGTAGTTCTCCTCGCCTATCTCTTCTTCTCTTGCAGTCTCCGTGGGAGACGCCTTATTTCACATAATTGTATACCGACATCTTTATTCAAAATGTACATATTCTTACCCCTGCTCAATGCTATAGCGGGATCCATGTCTTTTATTTACTCCGTTCACCTGGATAAACATGTTTAGTCAAAGATGATCAACTTGACCACAGAGGTGACATGGGAGGAAAAAAAAATTGTAATGGAGGAAGTCTTTGATAATTCTCATGAGAAAATAACGTAGCAAGCTGGATGGTCAGATATTCACCCCGTTTGTAATAGCCAGAATGGACTTGACATTTATCAATGAAACATTTCTTGGAATAGCTATCTGTAAAGATGTTAAAATCATTTTCTTAGTTTATAATGAAATTATTTACTATATGGAAGTTTTTAGCAGTAGTAACCTTAATATGAGAAGCTTTTGTGGCAGACGGGCATTCTGTCTCATTCTTGGACATGGAAGGAGAGACCCTGGAGGTGGAAGAAAGCGGAGACTCCAGAGCCTATGACAAAGAAGGTGAGGATAACAGCAGACACACATCTGAACCTGAGGGGGGAGGGGTCCTTGCCCATGGCAGGGTATAATTAATATTTCCCTCAGAAAACAATATGTCGTGGTGACAGAGGGATTTCCTGTACGGATATATACCTACTCTAGTACAAGCTGTCACTTCCTAAGCATGAACTAATCACTAATACTCTGCTAAATGCTTTATATGTAATAACTCAAATTATAGAGGTAGTCTTTAAAGTGATTATCACAATCCCTTGCAGATGAAGAAACATAAGTTCAAAGAAGTCAAGTGTTTTTTCTAAAAGGCTCATCTTTTTAAGGGAAGGCCACCTGGTCAGGTCACATTTGAGTGCACAAAAGGAATCTGTTGCTCCAGACTTCACTGTGACCACCCCAAAATAGCCCTGGGGATATGAAAGCAACAGAAGCCTTGGAAAAGTGGAACAGGTATTTATAAGAGATTTTATAAGAGGAAATGCAGTGGGTTTTACTTGTAGTAATTTTAAAACGGAATATATCAGAATAGGCTTACAAGGCTCCAAATACCCTTAATTTGGAAACTGGAACCACAAATAATCTCAATTGTTTAACAACAAAATGTGTGAGATATTTTTACAAACCAATGTACATAGAAACATTCTGATAAATTCATACACTCCCATACCTGCTCTGTGTGTGTGTGTGTGTAAGAAAGGAGGCCACCTATTAGAAAGAATACTGTAATTTTAAAAATTCTTTCAAAAATTAAATGATCACTTATTAAATATTCCTAGAGTATATAGCAGGAGCCAAACACTGATCTGGTCTCAGAGAATGGACAGGTAGGACATGATCACAACTTTATGATTGGGCAGAAAAGCACCATGTAAAATTAACACAACAAGATAAGACCTAGTACTGAAGCATAACCACGAAAGAGAGTCCCATGGCAAGGTCTGCAAGCCAGAAAACCTTTAAAAGTAGGTATATTGGAGCTGGGCGGGGAACGATGTCCTCCTGGTGAGGAATAGGATGGCCTTGCCGAAAAGGCAGCAGCAAACACACCAACAGGGAACTGTACACGGACACAGAGTGGAAGTAGAGTCAGGAATGCAGGAAATGAAAGCAGGTAGAGCACGAAAGTACTCGTGAGCACAAAGGTGCTCTTTTCCGCTTCTCTCAGAAAGGTCTAGAGAGCAAGGAGACCACCAGAGCAGCTCCTGACCACCTGTGAGCGAGATAAGGCAAGATCACAAACTTGACTACAGTCAGGCAGGCAAAGACACACAGAAGGGCGATCAGCAGGACGGAGCAGCTGGGACTGCAAAGGGAATCTACAGACATGGGACTCTTAAGCCAGGCGTGGAGAAAGAAGAGAAAGAGAGACAAGCAAAGCACAATACAACAAAACAAAAACCTCCGTCTGGGGCAGACACGGTCGTGCTGACAGACGACTGAAAGAAAGGCAAACTCCTCAGTTCCCCTTCTACTCTGACTTCTCCAGACTGGAAGGGGTAGGCTTTATTAGAAAGCAATTGAAGCCAAAAAGAGGTTAGAAGGAGTAAGGCTAGCTCATACCACGGATGACTTTACTCCTGCAGGTCAGACAAATTCTACTGTGAGCTCTGAAAGCAGGTGCAGACGGTGTGAGAAACACAAGAGCAAATACCTTCACCTCACATTTTCTCTTTCCTTGCTTCTTGTGCACTAAGCATCACAAAATGATGTGGTTGTCGTCCTGCTTCCCTCTGTGCCAGTGCCCTGGTACCTGGAGCCGCCTTTGCCGGGGAAGTGACTGTTCATAGTTTGAGACTCAGCTACAGCAAATGACGCCATCTGACTCCTTCTGATGCAAACTATAACACCTGCTTACTTTCCCCTCCTTGCCCCCTTTGCAGATTTCTGTTAGACACATGCAATCCCTCGCTGCATGTTTTTATTTGCATGCTTATTACCCCATCCTAGACTATCAGCAATGCCAGTCATTCAACAAATACTGAGAGCATCCTCGGTGCTCAACATTATGACTGGCTCTGGGTCACCCAGATTCAGCTACTGCCTTTGCGAAGTATAAATCAGGGAAGGCAAGGGTTAAACAGACAAGTACACAATTAACTGATAAAATGAGACCACTAAAAAGTGCTTCAAAGTACAAATCTCAAGTACAGGGCTTATTCAAGTCCAAAAAAAAGGGTTTTATTTTCCCGTATATCCCTAGCACTTTGAATGATGATTGGTGTCTTAAGTGTTAAATGAGTGTCATCAACTGAATGAATAAATGATCGAGTAGATAAGCATGCTGATTTTTCCAAAATGTTAAAAGTTTAAGTTTTGAGAAAGTAAAAGGCCGTAACAAACTCAAATGGATTTTTGAGAAAGAGATTTATAAGTCCATAAAAACGAAATTGGTTCCCTAGAAACGGCAGTGGGTTTATTGACAAATAATTGCAGATGAATCTAGTTGCCTAAACTGAGATAACAAGGTTGGAGTGATATATGTATCCAAGCATTCAACAAATATGTATTAAATGCCTGCTTGTGTCTATTAGGTGCTGACGCTTAGTAGTCCAAGGTGGCTGATCTCATCGCACTTAAATCCTATTTTAGGGACTTGAGGAGTCAAAAACAAACAAGTATGAAAAACAAACCAATGAGATTCTGGTTTGTTGTGGACATCACAAAGTAAGTGAAAGTATATCATATAGCCATGGGCAGGTGGTGAATGCATATAGGAAATGGGGCAGTTGACTTTGGAAGGATGGTCAGGATGGTAGCATTAGAATTAAGAACCACATTAGAAATTAGTCAGGTGTGGTGGCACACACCTGAGCAACAGATTGAGGCTCCAACTCAAAAAAAAAGAGAGAACTACTTTGGCAGAAGAAGCCAACCAGGCAAATTCTGGGAAAGATTGTTCAATGAGAATTTTTACTTGCCAGTAAAGAGTCTCATTTTATATTCAGTGAAGCAAATAAGGAAATGTCACGCTTTTGTTTCTTCTTTAAAAATGGGTTTGGGGAGATTGTGGTGAGAAGGCAGGAACTCAAGGTAAGAGGCTACTGAAAAACTCTAGGAGAGTACTGGCAGAGGCTTCTACTCACCGAAGCAGGGAAAGTACACGGTTTTAGGACATGTTTCGGAGAAAGAAACTCGTAGCTCACTACTGTGAACCGTGAAATGTTGTACAGGACCAGAGGTTACGAAAAAGGAGGAAGGCAGGCTGCTTCCTAGGGCTTTGCAGAAGCAAGAGGATGGAGAGTGGTGTCATTTACTGAGATGGAAAATGTGAAGGAGTAGGTTGCTGAGGGCACCGGCAATCAAGAGTTCCATTTTGCTATATTAAATCTGAGATACGTATGATATTCTCAAATGGAATTGTCGAGCGAGCAATTGCATATATCATTCTGGAGGTCCGTTCAGGAGATAGAGATGTGGGGCTGACCAGCATGTGGATGGTGTTTAAAGTTATGGAACTCTATAGATTCAGTGAGGCATGAAGTGTAGATGGAAAGTGGTAGGACTGAGATAGTGTCACCAAGACGCCCCTATTGGGATAGTGTGAAAATGTTAACAGTTGTTTTTTCTCTAGTCTCTTAGGAAAACTCTTAACAGAGCCTCTCTAGTTTCCGTCTGTGTAGACACAGTTGCTTGAAATGTCCAACTCCCTGCCAGATACCACAGAAAATCCAGACCCTCTGCAAAACCAACTTGGACTGGAACGGGCCAGTATGGACCAGCACTTGTGACCTCTAGTTCGCTTATGAACATGTCATTGTAATGCTAAAAAATCCTTCCCTACCTATAGCTACTATTTTGTGTACATGCGACAAAAAGAGAAGCATGTTCATGAACCAGTTTGTGTGTCTGAAACTTCACCCTGCTCATGCTTGCATGCCCTTCTTGACATCTTAAAAGTCCCGTTGCTCAGGGAGAAGAAGCCTTCAGAATGTGAACTCCCCTTGTCCATTCTTTGGCCCATTTAATAAAACCTGATTTCCTTCCCCAATTGGACATTCTTTTTTGCAACTAATAAAAAGTAAGGAAAGAACAAAGTTACTGGTGACAATAACATCCTGAGAAAGAGTAGGGACAGAAAATGAGATGGGAGGAAAAGCCAGGTTTTTAAAATATGGACATGACAATTTGAACCAAATGCTGCTGAGAGGTTGAGTGACGTGAGAAATGGGAAGTGACCACTGAATTTGTCTTCTTAAAGGGCACTGGTGATCTTGGTTAAAGTTTCTCTAGAGCATTCTACATTGGTCAGGCTTCCTCAACAGAAACAGGGACAGTAAAATGCTTATATATATATTAAGATATTTATTGCAAAAAATTGGCTCATGCAATTGTGGGCCTGGCTAAGCAAGTGTAAGATCTGCAGGGCAGACCATCAGGAAGGGAGGGCTGAAAACTTTTCAGCAGGAGATGGAGCTGCGATCTACAGGTGGAATCTCTCCTTCCTGGGGGAAATCTCAGTTCTGTTCTTGAAGCCTTTCAACGGATTGAATTAGGCCCACCTAGACTCTCTCAGAAATCTCCTTTACTTAAAGTCAAATGATCTCCGACATAAACCACATCACCTAGATTAGCCTGGCCAAGTGGACACATTAAACTGGGTAGCTAAAGATTTATAGGAATCAGCTGCAGTGCAAAGGGACGTGAGCAGGTGGAGACTGAAACTGAAGAGAAATTGTAAAGAGAAACCATTTGTGAAGAGGAGGGAAGAGGAAAAGGCGAGGTAGATGCCAGTTAGGGCCACGTGTTTTTTGTCATTGTTTTGCTTGCTAGTGTTTACGGTGAGGTTTTATGATTATAAGATTACTACAGTTAAGAAAGGAAAATTGATAGTGCTAAATGGGAGACTTGGATTCAGCAAGCATGCTTAGGCATTCGTTTTAGATAGAAACTGAGAGATGTGTTCTTCCTCCAGTCACCACCGAAAGTACCAAAGCACCATTGCTCGTGATTGACTATCATAAGGCGCTTGCTTGAGGTTCATCAGAGAAAAGGACATTCTGTGCCCAACAACTCCCGGAGATGATTAACTTCCCATCACTGGCAAGATTCACCTGAAGGCAGTTTATCCCCTGAGAGGATGCCCTGGATCTGGGTCCCACATGGAGAAAGGTAAGACCCGGGTATCTCAAAGTCAGTTTTTAGCTTGGTCAGAATTTGGCTTTAGTAGATCTATGAACTTCCTAATACTGTAGAAAATATGTTATTACGGGCAGTTTTCTGAGGAGAGGGTCCCTTGTTGCCATCAGATTCTCAAAGGGTGCTATCACCAGAAAACGCTAGACATACTGCTCAAAAGTGTCATTCATCCCTACAATCTGCTATTTCACTTGATGCTACAGCTCCTTCTGGGCAAGTGTACAGTGTGGCTGAACTGACCAGACTAGGAGAACGCAAAAATATGAGGATATGTTAAAGAGTAATAAGAACCTTAGGTCAAAATAGATGGCCGGCATAATAATATAAATACGCTTTTTTATTGCAGCCTAAAGCTTCATGATGCGTTTAAAAATAAATCTTCTGGCAGTGACAACTTGTGATCAAAGAAGAAGTATCATAAGAATCTGGAAGCCCCAGAGGTCTTGGGAAAGGACACATATACCCTTTTAGGTGTTCTGTGTCTTATGATGCAAAGGTTAGAGTGGAATACAATTCCTCCCGGGCCTAATGATTTGTTGATGCATCTGTTCCAAATTACATTCTTTCTGAAAGCGCTTCTTCGAGATAAATACGGTCATTTCATCGGTGAATTTCCTCTGTGCAGGATTTTATTTTCAGCAGATACTCTATGTCCATAGTTTACCTGAAGACCTTCCTACCATTCAGCTTTTTGAGTTCCCATTTCCAGAAATCATAATCCAGTATGTGTGGGCTAGAGAAAGGGAAATGCATTTTTTAGGCAACACTTCCATTGATTCTGATGCAGACATTCACTAGGGAAAACAGGACAGGCATGTCACCCGTTAGGCACTCCTGTGACCAAAACAGGAACCTACTTTACTAGTTTAGATGAAAATGTTAGTGATCAAATGACTTTATGCATTAGGAGCCAGTTGGGTATTAGCATACAAGCAGAATGTCACTGCTTAAGGCAGAAAAAATAATGTATTATGATGCAATTTCAAGTTTCAGTACAAAGCCTTCAGGAAAGAATGATAAAGATAGGAACCTTCTCTGAATAATTTTATCCTTTCTCTAGAGTGACTACCAGATCTGCCCATGCTTAAAATCTTCCTAATGTACAAAACAGAGCTCTACTTTAAAATGTAGCACAATCAATTCACAGATGAGTGGATGGAGTACAGTATTTCAAGATGGAAGCATTCCATGAGTTACGCATGGTTGAAATGTTCGTTTTCCTCCTCTTCTGAAACAAGTCAAGAAGGAGAACTTTTTTCTCTTCGTGGGCAGTGGGGGAGTGTAAACTTTATAATACCTCATCCCACTTCTGGGGGAGAGCTGAGCTTAAATAAGAACAAATAGTTGCTCAAATCCCAAGATCTCTTCACTTGGAACTTTCTGTTGAGTCTTTAATCACATTATCAGTTCTGTGTTCTTTTAGCCCTAAGAAGAAGAAAAGGTTTTCTACTTTGGGGCTGAATTGTACATTTTCAATTACATATACGTGAGTTAAGTCCAGAAATAACTCGGGAATAAGACTATTGCCATTCTCAACATAGATAAACTGATCTTCTGTGGACAGTGCCACACATACGCAGTGGTGTTATCAGTATATGTGGGTACTTACTATAAGAACACCCGTAGACCTCAACTCTCATGCCAATCTTTCCGCTTGGATTCCATTCCAGGGGTACAAAGCGAACAAACCGGGCTCGCACTGAGTGCAGTAGCTTGTGGTGCACCACGCTGTCGGCGTTCATGTTTCCTGCAAAGGTCTAGAGAGAAAAGGAGACTCAGTGAGGTCTGTAACACCAAGGAATATCCATGGAAATCCATACATGTTACTCCAGTCTTCCTGAGAAAAATCTTCAATTTCTCAAATATTTCAAATCAAACCTAACGTGGGTGCAAATCCTGCATTATGTGTTGCACTTTTTCAGAAACATGGCACATTATTTTTTAAGCAATCTCTTTTTCAAATTTTATGACTGAAGCAATTCTAGCAAGTCCTAAGGCATGACACCTAAAATCTTTAGGAAATTAATAATATAATAAAGTTTTGATGTTCCTAATGTTCATAATCACTGTGGATGGGAGATAATTGACAATCTGCTTTCAAAAGGAAAGGCTTGTATTGAAGTAATGGTTACCACTAATTGAGGCCAGTCACTATGCTAAGCTCTTTCCATGATCATTATCACCATTTTATGGATAAAAACACTGAAGCGTGGTGAAAAAAAGAAGGAAGAAAAGAAAAAAACTTCCAAATTGCCCAATTGGCTAGTAATTGGCCTGAGATTCAGTTCCAAAGCTGTCCTGTTCCAAAGCCCATGATCTTTCTAAAGCCTCACAACTTTACATGAGTCCATTGTTAATTGTTACAGGAGAAATAGAACACAACTCAGATTCATATGTTGTCATTTCCACATTTCCTTGTGAAGTTTAAGCAAAGGAACACACAGCACAGTAGCTATTTGGTCCACTAACATTATACTTGCAGACTTCATTTGGGTGAACGATTATTGGGGGATTTTTTTTTCCTGCAGATGGAATTCAAAGAGTCATACCTAATCTCTTTTTTTAAAAACTGGAATAGCATATAGATAACAAAAACGTATCACTTAAACCATCTTAAAGTAAACAATTCAGGAACATTAAGCGCATTCGCCTTGATGTGCATCCATTACCCTCTGCATCCCCAGAACTTTCATCATCCCAACCATGCCTCACCTTAATATGGCATGTCAGCTTGCACACAGCATTGCTTGCCTCATTAAGAATAATCATCTACCTTCCCTTCAGCCTCAAGCATTCATAGATAAAGCCTGGTTGCTGGTGTGCAATCAACACCAATCCATAAAAAAGAAGAACAATTACTTTCTCAAATGGCCAAAGTGAATACCAAGTAAGAGGACTTTGTTTACTTAACGCAATAGACTTTCAAAGACTCCCCCACTTTAATCTTGACTGCATTTTCCCACCTGGGAAGCTAGAGTATATTAAATGATCTCTGACATTTCTACTACACAAAAAGCACACACTACTGGCTCTGAAACGAGGCAATTGATATCATTATGATTAGGGATAGTAAAGTGTCTCACAAAGCCTGCAATGAAATTATTGTGTAAGAGAGTGACTTGGTAAAGAAAAAATTATCAAGATTCGAATTAAACATCTCAGCTCACATCATCATCAAAGGCTTGGCCATCTTCTCTTTATCCAGTGAATGATTTTATTTGAGAGAATTGTTCTTCGACATGCCCTGCTCCCAGCTTTGGAAACTGGCACAAGTATAAGGCTGACTTCCATCCCTCCCTCGTCTAGAAACTCCTGTGCAGTTTAGTTCTTTTAAAATTTCCTTTTGACCATATCACTTTCAAAGACGGAAGAGGAAAGAAGGGAGAGAGTTTCTGGTGACTCCTCACTGTGTCATAATAAAGAGAAGAGATTTTATGTTTTTCTACAACCTAACTGGAGAACCTTCTGTCTAGCACTCTAATCCTCCACTCATTATGTGTGACACAACCCACCTTCCCGGGCATGTAAAATCTGTAGGTCTGTAGTATTATTTATCTAACCTAAATGTACAATAAAAACCTACACTGAAAGTGACAAGGTGCCCTCCTTTGGAGTCTATGTAATGTTTAGACTAATTATGTCTTAAAACAAGGTTTAAAGTTTGATTGCATACTCCAGATAAAAATATTTATTTATGATCTGAGAACGTTTTATATAAGTGTATCCCCTAACTCATATATGGTAATGCTCTGATGAGAAGAATTCTGGATTCTCACTCAAAGAAAGCAGCACCCTGGCATAACAGTATTACACTGGGCAAATAACTTCCTCATTTTTCTTCTGTTTCACTATCTCAGAATCTCACTGTCTCAAAGTCCTACCATCCCAGCACAATATCATTTTCAGTTTCATAGTCTCAGAGTCTCAGAGGTTCCAGTCCAAGAAGGGCCAAGGCTGTAGTCTTGAGAATCCAAAGTTTTCAATGCCTGGTCCCAGGGCCCTCCAGCAGCTAGCAGTTTAAAATCACCTCAAAACACTTAATGCTAGAAATCGAATTTAAAACAACACTTCAGTAGTCCCTCACCAAGTTCACTAGTAGATCAAAGACAATCAGCCATTTAGCAATGCAGGGAGTTGTGGGATGGGAAAAATATCAAAGAAAGATCTTCCTGATATACGTATTAAAGCCACCATCAGCCGGGCTCGGTGGCTCAGCCTGTAATCCCATGCGTTGGGAGGCCGAGGAGAGTGGATTGCCTGAGCCCACAGGTTCGAGACCTGCCTGGGCAACTTGGCGAGACCTCATCTCTACAATAAATCAAAAAATTAGCCGAGCATGGTAGCGCGCGCCTGTAGTTCCAGCTCCTTGGAAGGCTGAGGCGGAAGGATCACCGGAGCCCAGCAGGTCGAGGCTGCGGTGGCCGGGAGCGGCCACTGCACTCCAGTCTGGGCAATGGAGTGAGACTCCAACTCAAAAAAATAATAATAATAAAATAAAGCCACCGTCCTTCCCAATGCCATCTTAATTGCTAAACATAACGTGTGAATAACAGTAAGAGTAACAACTGACTTCTTATCAGAAATGATGCAGACCAAAAAATGATGAAAATAGGAAACTGTCAACTAGCCTTCTATTTCCAGCGTTGGAGCTCAGAAAATGATACCCCAGAATAACGGCGCTTTGACATGCTGCACGAAAGAAGCAGCCTCAAGTTCCCTCTGACCTTCTCTCTTACCCCCAACTCCTATTTCTCAATTCTCTGTCTCCCCAAAAGCACAGGAATTTTCCTTATTACCTAGAAACCAGACTTCCCAAATAAGGACACAATCTCCTTCAGTGACTTTCTTGAAATTTCATTAACTGGAGAAGGTTAAAATTATATTACAGGGAAGTGTCTGAAAATTAAAGACCACAGCTAGAGCCCAGATCAACTTTGTCTCTGGTTCCATTCAGTTCTCCCCCCAGATTATTTACTAACCATTGTGTGAGTGCTGGGCCCATTTATTCCCCCCAAAATAACTTACTACTTCTCAAAAGGCCCACATTTCCCATTTCTCTTTGACACTCCACTAGCAAAAATAGCTTTTCAATATGAAGAAAAAAAAGCCAATTTACCTTAAACAAAAACTAATATAATTTATTATCAAAAGATTCCCCCTAACTACCAGGAAATGTTAAATAAATGACTGAATAAGTTCTGCAGGAAATTGACACCAGAAAGAATTTTTAGTGTACAGGAAGAAA
Source organism: Tarsius wallacei (assembly GCA_963574415.1). Lineage (NCBI taxonomy): Eukaryota > Metazoa > Chordata > Mammalia > Primates > Tarsiidae > Tarsius > Tarsius wallacei. Next base: position 4,992 of record CAUYQG010225461.1, on the reverse strand, counting down.
TGAAGAGCTCTTAATCCCACTACTGGGTATTTATACAAAGGAAAGGAAATCAGGATATGAAAGGGATACCACAGTCCCATGTTTGTTGCAACACTATTCACAATAGCTAAGACACAAAATCAACCTAAGCATTCATCAACAAATGTATGGATTAATGTATAAATATAAAACACACACACACAAGTTGTGTGTAAGGGTGGGATGAGGAGAAGTTGGTTAATGGCTACAAAGATAAAAGCAGATAGAAGGAGTAAGTTATAATGTTCAACAGCACAGTAGGGTGGCTATAATGAACAATAACGTATTATATATGTCAAAATGACTGGAGGAAATAATTTGAAAAATTTGTAGCACAAAGAAATGATAAATGCTCCAGGTGATGACTTGATCATTGCACATTCTATGCATGTATCAAATATCATACGAATCCTGTAAATGTGTACATTATATATTAACAAAAAATTCAAACAGAAAATCTATGAATAGCTATAAAAGACCATGTGTCATCCTTAAATGTTTTAAAAGTCAAAATGTATAACTTAAATAAAAATAATGTAATGTTTCTAATGCATGTAGAAGCAAAATATATGCTAACAAAAACATAAAGGATAGAAAGTATAGTAAATGGAATTATACAAGTGGGCAAAAATAAGGAAAAATATAAAAGATTCAAATAGCACTATCAGCAAAATTGCTCTAATTGACATTCATAGAATACTCCATTCAGCAACTGTAGTTTTTGTACATTGCTTTAAAATGTACATAGCATATTCACGGAGACTATATCTTACACAATAAATTACATCTCAATTAAAACCATACAGCTTGTTTTTTTAACCACAATTAAAATAAATTAAAAATCAATAATAATAAATTCTCAGAAAAAACCCTCAATTGTTTGGAAGTTAATTAACACATTTCTAAGTAACCCATAAGTCAAAGAAGAAATCAAAGTGGAAACTAGAAAATAGTTTGAACTGTATAACGATAAATACATTACATAAAATCTGTGGGACACAGTCAAAGCACACCTTAGAGAAAAATTTATGGCCTTAGTGCTGTGTACATAAGAAGAAAACCATAAAATTAAAAGTCTAATTTTCTACTCCCAAAAGCTAGCAAAACAGTAAATTATATTCAGATTGGAATATTACTCAGTAATAAAAAGTAACAAAGTACTCATTTCTATAACAACACATTAGCTGAGCAAAATAAGCCAGTCATAAAGAGTGCTTACTGCACAACTCTATGCATATAAATTTCTAGAATGGCAGAACTAAGCTCTGATGATAGAAATCAGATGAACACATCTCTTGATGGTGTGAGGTATGACCGCAAAGAACATTCATCAGCTCATTTAATGACAGCATCCTTGCAAGGTAGGCAATCTTCTTCATCTTCATTTTACAATTGAGAAAATCTAATTTTTGAGATATCCTATCAGAAATTGGGACTAGACTGTAGAGATGTTGATGAAAGTCTACTGACCCCTCCACTTCATTCCCATTATCACCTCCATATGTAAGTAGAATCAGGTTACTGCAACTGAATGATTGTTGTGGCTGCATCATATCTACCATGTCCAAGGGTCTCCTCCACACCAGCTACTCGCTAGGTTCTTTGCACGTATTAGTTCACTTTGTCCCACTTATCGTCAAGGAAAGTTTCAGCTAACATCCTCCCTCCCTAAAGGAGACACCTCCACACACATGCATTTAACCCTTCTGAATTTGCAAAACATCTTGCAATTGTGTGGTCAGTTAAAATAGTGTCCCCAGCTCACTGGAGAGAGACCCTGATACTCAGAAAGATTAATGGTATGAATATACTGCGATCAGCACAGGTACTTTTCAATTACAATTCTAAGCTACATTATATATACTATTTCTCAAAAGTCTGTTTGTTGTTTGTTTGTCTTCCCCAACACTACCTTAAGTAGCATTATACTAAATTTGACCACAGGCCTTGTATAGTTGCAATGAAATAAATGTTAATATTGTAGTTACTGTTAAATATCGTGCTTATGTTTCTCAGATCACAGTGGAATAAAAATAAATCTCACCACCAACAAGATTCACCCACAAGTCACAAAGATACGGACACTAAACAACATGATACTAAACAACTTCTGGATCAACACAGAAATCAAAACAGAAAAAAAAAAGGTTTTTGGAAACAAACAAAAACAAAGACACATCTTATGAGAGTCTCTGGAATGCCATGAAAACAGTGTAAAGAGGAAAATTCATAGCATTGCACGTGTGCATCAAGAGAATAGAAAGATCACAAGTAAATACCCTAATGTTACACCTGAGGGAGCTGGAAAGGCAAGATCATCTAAAACCTAATTTTAGGAGAAAACTCCAGATCGCTAAAATAAAGTCACAACTGCAGGAAATAGAAGACAAAAATATCATAGAAAGGATCAACAGGACAACAAGCTGATTCTTTGAAAGGATAAATATGATTGAAGAACTCCTGGCCAGATTAACTAAAATAAAAAATGAAAGAGAAAGTCAAAATAAACACAATCAGAAATAAAAAAAGGCAAGTTCATCACTCATCCTGAATAAATTCAAAAGATTATCAGAGATTACTATGAATATGTGTATTCAAAGAAACTAGAAAATCTAAACAAAATGGAGGATTTTCTGGCATTACACAATCTCTCAAGGTTGAAACAAGAAGAAATTATTGAAACTCTAAATAGACCAATAACAATCCAGGAAATTGATTCAGTCTTAAGAAACATCCTGCCAAAAAAGCCCTGGACCAGATGACTTCCCAGCTGAATTCCACAAGACATACAAAGAAGAGCTAATACCAATCTTATTGAAAATATTGCAAGCAATTGATAATGATGTAATTCTCCCTAAGTCACTTTATGAAGCTAACATCATACTGATACCCAAACCTGACAAAGGCCCAACAAGGAAAGAAAATTACAGGTCAATCTCCTTGATGAACATAGAGGCAAAAATTCTCTATAAGATTCTAGCAAACAAGATCCATGGACACATCTCAAGGATTATCCACCATGACCAGGTAGACTTCATTCCTGGATTGCAGGGCTAGTTCAACATTCAAAAGACCATAATGTAATTCAGCACATCAATGGATGTAAAACCAAGAGCCACATGATTATCTCATTAGACACAGAAAAATCATTTGACAAAATCCAGCATCCCTTCTTGATAAAAACCCTAAAAAATAAGAGCCATGATTAACAAGCCTGCAAACCTGCAGTCAACATTTTGCTCAATGGGCAGAAGCTGGAAGCATCCCCCTAAGAACTGTATGTAACAAGACCAGGATGTCCAATCTCACCCCTCCTATTCAACATGGTGCTGGAAGTCCTAGTCAGAGCAATCAGACAAGAAAAGGAAATCAGGGTTATCCAAAGAGGAAGAGAGGATATTAAGCTATCTTATCATAGCTTTGTGGACAATATGATTCTATACCTAGAAAACCCTAAGAAATATGTTAAAATCCTAGTATTGATAAAAGACTTTGATAAAATCTCCGGTTAGAAAGTCAACATGCAAAAGACAGCTGCATTTCTACATACCAGCAATAAGCAGGCAGAGAACCAAATAAAAAACACAATCCCATTCACAGTAGCTCCACACACACACAAAATGAAATACCTTGGCATTCACCAAACCAGAGAAGTGAAAGACCTTTACAATGAGAATTGCACAATGCAAAGAAATCCAGGATGACACAAACAAATGGACAAATACCCCATGCTCATGGATTGGAAGAATCAGTATTATTAAGATGTCTAACCTACTCAAGGCAATCTATAGATTTAATGCAATACCCATCAAACTACCAACATCGTTTTTCACAGACCTGGAAATGACAATACAGAAATTCATATGAAAACAAAAAAAGAGCATGAATATCCAAAACAATCCTCAGCAAAAGAAACAAAGAGGAAGGTATCACACTTCTAGACTTAAACTTTATTACAAAGCTACAGTAACCAAGACAGCATGGCATTTGTACAGAAATAGGCACATACAACAATGGAACAGATCAAAGATTCAGAAGGTAAAAACACAGTCTTTCAACCCACTCATCTTCACCAAACCAATAACAATCATTTGGGAAAGGAGACAATATTTAGCAAATGGTGCTGGGAAAACTGGCTGACACATGTAGAAGAATGAAACTGGACCTCTACCTATAACCACCTGCAGAAATCAACTCAAAATGGGTCAAAGACCTAAATGTAAAACCTTAACTATAAGAATCATAGAAGAAAGCCTAGGAAACACCGTTATGCACATTGAAGCAGGCAACAAATTCTTGAACAAGTCCCCAAAAGTGAATGTCACAGAAGCTAAGATAGGCAAGTAGGATGTCATCAAACCGAAAAGCTTTTGCACAGTAAAAGAAATCATCAAGCAAGTAAAGAGACAACCCATAGAATGGGAAAAAAATTTTAGGCAAAAGGTCTAACATCCAGGATCTACAAGAAACTCAAAGAAAGCAAAAGGATAAACAACAACCCCATTTTAAAGTGGGCTTCAGTAAGGATGGCTGTCATTAATAGTCAAAAAACAACAGGTGCTGTCACGGCTGTGGAGAAAAGGGAACACTTCTACAACGCTGGTGGGAATGTAAGCTAGTTCAACCTCTATGGAAGGCAATGTGGTGATTTCTGAAAGAACTAAAAACTGAACTTCCATACAATCCAGCAATTCCTCTGCTGGGAATATGCCTGGAGGAACGTAAGTTGCTTTACCGAAAAGGCGCCTGCTCATGCATGTTTACTGCTGCACCATTCACAAAAGCAAAAGCACAGAACAAACCTGTTGCCCATCAAAAGTGGTCTAGCTGCCGGGCTCGGTGGCTCAGCCTGTAATCCCGCGCCTTGGGAGGCTGAGGTGAGTGGACTGCCTGAGCCCATGGGTTCGAGACCCGCCTGGGCAAGCGAGACCTCATCTCTACAATAAATCAAAAAATTAGCCGGGCGTGGTAGCG
>CAUYQG010225460.1:0-30945 GCA_963574415.1 Tarsius wallacei | reverse complement strand
GCTCCTACATACCAAGGCTGATCTAGCTTACTGCTGCTACCAAATATCTAACCTGATAACAACTCTGAGCCCCCGAGACCTCATATCACTGGCAGAGATCAACCAGAAACTTGGTGAGAGAGAGAGAGACAGAGGGAGGGAGGGAGGGAGATCTTACCTAGGCTCCAAAAGGAGAAAGATCACTGAGGTTTCTTAACACAAGGAAGCAGGAATTAAAGACCAAAGTTAAGATTGGTTGTCTAGGACTCCAACCTTTAGTAAATACACGCCAAGGGCTTCTGCGGTGTATCTGCCTTGCAGATATGGTAAGTTTGTGTCAGTTCTAAGTTGGAAACATTGGTCTGACTATAGAGCCTTTGCTCTTTCATATGATGTGTGTCACTCTTGAGCCACTTTGAAATGGAGAACTCTTACATTTTAGTTTTTATGATGGGGGAATCCCACAAAGCATGGCATTAGCTTTGCTGGGTAAGTGTTCTAGGAAACCCATTGGCACCAGTGCGCCAGCTAGTGTTGTGAAAGGCTGCGTTTGGCTTCGTGAATTTTTTTGGAGATTTCTTCAGTGCGTTTTTGCCCATTACATGATGGGTGATTTATGAGCACATTTGCCCATACTGCACTGAGTTTTTGACCAACACCAGCATGACCTGGTGCCCCAAACTCCCTATTCACTTGATCTCACCCTGAGAGACTTGTTTTTTGTTTCCCCAGATGAAAAAAAGCCCTCAAAAGGAAACGTTTTGCTGATGTGGAAGAGGTGAAACAACAACAACAACAAAATCAGAAGCACTAAAAGGCATCAAAATTGACAAAACAAGTTCAAAATCTTTTGAGCTGTGAAAAAAGTGTCTTGATAGGTGTATGGCATCCAACAGAGAATATTTTGAAGGTTACTAAAGTTCAAAAATGTAAGAATCAATACACAATTTTAATTTTTTTTTTAAATCAGAGTCTCACTCCATCACCCAGGCTGGAGTGCAGTGGCATGTTCATGGCCATCCCAGCGTCGACCTGCTGGGCTCCGGTGATCCTTCTGCCTCAGCCTTCCAAGTAGCCAGAACTACAGGCGTGCACTACCATGACTGACTAATTTATTGATTTATTGTAGAGACGAGGTCTCACCAAGTTGCCCAGGCTGGTCTTGAACCGGTGGGCTCAGGCAATCCTCTTGTCTTGGCCTCCCAAAGTGATGGGATGACAGGCTTGAGTCACTGTGCCTAGCCAATACACAATTTTTAATAAATAAATTCCATTTTTAGGGTGCCCCCTCATCTTATGAACGTTTTCATACAATATCCTACTTTTGTGTATTGAATTTCCATGTGCTTATCATCAAGCTTCAAAGTTAACATCTACTGATATTTTGCAAGTCTCATTTTATTCTTTCTCTTTGCAATTTCATTTCTTATGCCTACTTCTCTCTGTAGTTGTCACAAAATTTCCTTTACTCTAGTTCCAGTTACACTACTCCAGAATGTTGGAAACAATGCTTTCCAATTTCTTTCTTCCCATCCTCTCTTAAACTTGCTTCAGTTGGGAATTTACCCCCACCTTGAACCAAGATTGCTTTTCATTGAAGTTACCAGTTACCCTCTACATTGCTAAGTTCAAGAGCTGCTTTTCAGTCTTCATCTTACCTTATCTATGGGCAGTATTTGCCTCTTTTCACTTCTAGTATTCGACCTTGACTTTTAGGCTCTCAGCTCTGGTTTCCTCCAGTGTGACCTCACTGACTTCTTTTTATCCCTTTGCTTGTTTCTCTTCATCCTCCTGACCCCGAATGTTGGAGAGCCCCAGAGTTCGGCCTTTGGATACTTCATTCAAATTTTATTGAATGATATAAATAAGATCATCATATTTATGAATAAGCTTTACTCATAAATATTATCTAATATAAAGTTAAAGATGGGCCAAGCATGGTGGCTTATGCCTGTATCCCAGCACCTTGGAAGGCCGAGGTGAGAGTGTCGTTTGGGGACAGGAGTTTGAGACCAGCTTAGGCAACATAGCAAGACCCTGTTCCAGTAAAAATTTAAAAAATTAGCCAGGCATGGTGGCACATGCCTGTTGTCCCAGCAACTCGGGATCCTGAGGCAGAAGGATTACCTGAGGCCAGGAGGCTCAAGCATGCAGTGAGCCATGATTGTCCCACTGCTCTCTAGCCTGGGTGACAGAGTGAGACCCTGACTCAAAAAAAAAAAAAAGTTTAAAAGAGAGTGCCTGCTAAAAGGGGATTTTGAGAAGTTACCTGGTCATTTCATTTAAATGTAAGTTATTTTTGAAAGTGGAATACAGGTCGGGCTCGGTGGCTCAGCCTGTAATACCAGCACTTTGGGAGGCCAAGGCGAGTGGATTACCTGAGCCCGCAGGTTGGAGACCAGCCCGGGCAACTTGGCGAGATTTCGTCTCTACAATAAATAAGATAAATTAGCCGGGCGCAGTAGCACGCCTGTAGTTCCAACTATTTAGAAGGCTGAGGCAGAAGGGTTGCCGGGGCCCAGCAGGTTGTCACTGGGGTGGCCATGAGCGTGCCACTGCTCTCCAGCCTGGGTGACGGAGTGAGACTCCAACTCAAAAAAAAAAAAAAAAGAGATAAGGTGGAAGACAGCATGTAGTGTAATTAGTCCTAGCCTCCTGAAAACTACTAAGCAGCACATCTGAAGCATAATCCTTCAGCCACTACAGAAATTGATGTCAAGTTCTGGAGCATCCAATAGATGACCAGGTTTCCTCCCTCATGGAAGAAAGGTCATAACATTTGACACATGAGGACATGATCCAATCACATATGTTCAGATTCCTGAAATGAGAAAAAGACAGGAAGCAGAATCTGATGTGTCAAATGTTGTGCTTAGCTATTTTCTGTATCTATTTTTTCTAAGAAAAGCTGTATAGATGTGTGTTTGCAAGTAGATCTTGAGAGAATGTTTTATCTTACAAACTCTGTCTTTAAAACAATAAAGATTAAAGTGTAATATATATACAGGGTTAAGATTGATTATGAATATTTAAAACCTTCAAGCTCTGAAGAATGTCCCAGATGTTTAAGACCACACTAATTTGATAAAAAGTTTAAATACATTTCAAATTAATACTGAAACCAAAACTTGAGCTAAGGCATATTTTTGTACAGGCATTTTGTCCTTCTAAGAAGCAGTTGGATCATAACTTTAGGCTTTTCCAAGTTACCCTTTAATGGTAGGTTATCTATAGTAAAGCCACCATTTTGTAGACTTGATAAAAATACTTTTATGTTTAGGAATTAGATATCTACTGATACTGAATTGAAAGACATTACCTTCATCTCAATTCTAAAATGTTATCCTAGGTTTTAGGAAATAAACTCTTACTTAAAAATGACCCCAGCCGGGCTCGGTGGCTTAGCCTGTAATCCCACGCCTTGGGAGGCTGAGGTGAGTGGATTGCCTGAGCCCGCGGGTTCGAGACCTGCCTGGGCAGGCGAAACCTCATCTCTACAATAAATCAAAAAAAATTAGCCGGGCGTGGTAGCGCACGCCTGTAGTTCCAGCTACTTGTAAGGCGGAGGCGGAAGGATCACCGGAGCCCAGCAGGTCGAGGCTGTGGTGGCCGGAAGCGGCCACTGCACTCCAGTCTGGGCGACAGAGTGAGACGCCAACTCACAAAAAAAAAAAAAAAAAAAAAAATGACCCCAATCAGTACTCCAATTAATGACAACAAATACAAATGGTAAAAACAAAGTTACAATTTCTAAACTGGAAGTGCTTTAGAAAGATGATATTTCAATATAGCTTTGTATAAATTTGTGCTTGGGAGTCACTGGTTGAGCTGGCACAGATATGACCGTGTCTGAATCTATCTGATGATTCCCTCTGCCCAATCCTTTCTTTCTTTTCATTTCTTAGGAGTTAACACTTAAAAAAAAAACAAGCAAAAAAACCCAACAAAAAACAGTACTCCTAACTCTGTTTTGTGACTGCTTTCAGGAAAACCTGACTAACCCAGAAGTGCTATTTTGATACCAGCTTATTTTTCTGGTAGAAGACAGTGTGCAGAGGTGATAAGCAGAAGTTTACTTAAAATAGAGAAAGGAGATTTTTCACAGCATGAAAGCAATCAGGGGTTTCTCGCCAAAATATAATGATGGCGATAATAATAATAATAGTAATAATAATAAAAAAAGAAGGAAAAAAGATCATGAAAACCTGAAGACAGAGGCTCATGAGTAGAAATAAGAAAAATGACGTAGCACTGTAGGCAACCACTTCTTCCATGCGTCCATCCTCACCCTAAAAGTATTGCTTTCCTAGTGACTTGCCAGGTAATTCTAAGATTTAAACCACCTATTTCTTTACTAGTTTCATAACAATTTGCGAACAGTAATAGTTTTGTAGGTTGGCAGATACAGGAGGCTAAGACTGGGCTACTAAAAGTTGGAGACATTGCCTTGTACATTGGTGGATACTGTGGACAAGGCTCTGACTTTCACCTGGACTGATTTTTGGCATTGTCTGCTTAAATAGCAATATCTCTGAAATGATGTTATACTGCACTTGTTATCCTAATGAACATACAATTTGAAAAGCACACTTATTAAAGTTAAAATATATTTATGTCTACACTGCAAATAAAATGGAAACATTTGTTAAGTCTTTAAATAGAAAAAATGCTAATGAATCATATATTTTTTTCTTTTTTACTGCTTTTCCTCTCCTGCTTATTGGGCACCTGGTTTGCTAAGCTTTGGAGATGCAAAAATACATGGGAATCGTCCCTGTCTTTGAAGAGCTCATCATTTAGTGACATTTTAGAACTTTTAGAACAGACTGCAAATGTAATGATAAAATTCAGATAATACCAAGGATAGTTTAATGCATCCATCTAGTCTTTTCTAAGGTATGTAAGCATCTACTTCTCATGCTCTATTAAAATAGCACATAGCTGCTAAACTCTAGTAACTGATGAAATAGAGGAAAAAAAATCACCATGCATTTGAACTGAATATTCATTTAGGCTTTTTTTCATAGTGAGGTCTTGAATTTCTCATTTTAAGTTGGCATCTTCTGTTTTGAAGAAAGGAACCTAAATATTCATAAAATATTTTCTGGCTGTGCTACTCAAAATGTAGTCTATAGACCAGCATCACCGGTATAATCAACTAATTTGTTAGAAATGCGGAATCTCAGCCCTTACCTAGGCCCTCTGAATTAGTCTTCATTATAACAACATCCTTAGGTGATGTGTATGTTCCTTAAAGTTTGCGACGTAAGCTCAACTGCTAATGGATGTCAACACAGCGTACATTCGGAAGGCAAAACCCTCCAGACCAATTGATTCTCCAAGTGTGGTTTCTGCATGGTTAGTATCAGCATCACCTGGGAGTTTGTTGGAACCTTAAGTTCTCAGGTCCCACACCAGTCTTATTGAATCAGAAAACTGGGTGAAGCTCAGCTATTTGTGTTGAATAAGCTCTCTCCAGGTGATTCTGATGTCCATTTAAACTTTGAGAGCCAATGTTTCGCGGTTGGTTGGTGGAATGAGATGAAAGTAAGTGAAATCAGGCTTTCAATTCCCAGATCCACAGGACTTTGCCTTCTGAGGTGCATGGGACAATTGAATTATCTTACAGTGATTTATTTTCTTTTCTTTTGAGTTGGAGTCTCACTTTGTTGCCCAGGCTGGAGTGCAGTGGCACGCTCATGGCCACTGCAGCCTCGACCTGCTGGGCTCAGGCAATCCTTCCGCCTCAGCCTTCCAAGTAGCTGAAACTACAGGCACATGCTACTATGTCCAGCTAATTTTTTATTTATTGCCCAGGCTGGTCTCGAACCCTCGGGCTCAGGCAATCCACTAGCCTCAGCCTCCCAATGTGCTGGGATTACAGGCTGAGCCACCGGCCTGGCCAGTGATTTCTTTAGTGTTCAGATATGGGGTGGATGTTATAAGATGACAGGAAGTTTTAATAAATAAAGCTCGGTGCATAAAAGACAACTTTATATTTGATGATTTGAACTCTAAAGCAAGTAGAGCCTTCCATTGCGTCCTCGTAGCATATTTTGCTTGATCTTTGCTCTTGTTCTTTGATTTTTTAATTAAAAGTGTTAAGTTTTAGAAATGAAATGATACTATATGAATGGTATGTGTGTGCTGTCAAAGCTGTAGTTGATTACTTGCTCACACCTGAGTGTGGCTTTAGCAATTTTGACATTTAAGAACGTCTATTCTCCCCAACATCCTGTTTCCTGAGTGAGATTTGGTCTCTGATCTGGGCAAATGAAGACTCTTCTGGGTTTGAGAGGGCTGTTTCTCCTTCATTCCTTAATATGGTCCTGTGCTGGGGATTGGACAGGTATAACTTAAACTTGGAGAGCAGGAGTTTCTTAAAGAGTGCTGAAAGATGTGGCTTTCAGATTCTTTACAATTTTAGTCTGGTTGAACCTTAGTAATTGCTAAGAATGCATGGTAGGTTGTCTTTTTTAGATGCTTGATTTTGAATGCTTGAATATGAGCACTGAGACTGGAGAAAGTGCCCCAATTTGAGAGCACTCTCCAAGTCTCCTTTTCTTTTAACTCTAAAAAAAAATTTTTTTAAAGATGTGGGGTACAATTCAGGGTTAGGTATACAAATGTTCATTATGCAGGTACCTTGTTGATGAGGTGTGCCCCCCCTGCCCCACTGCAGTTTCCCACTACTGCCAATTCCTTTCTTATCATATTATGATAATTTTTCAAGGTCTGCTTATGAGTGAGGACATGTGATACTCAGTTCTTTGTGATACATCACTCAGTGTTATAGACTCTAAATCCATCCAAGTTGGTGCAAAGTTCATAATTTTGTCCTTTTTTATGGCTGCATAATATTGCATTCTGTATATGTGCCACATTTTAAAATCCAGTCCTCTTTTGATGAGCAGCACAGTTAGTTCCATGTTTTTGCTATTGTGAACAAGGCTGCAATAAACGTGTGTGTGCAGGTATCTTTTTCATAGAGTGATTTGAGTTCCTCCGGGTATATTCCCAGTAGGGGCATTGCAGAGTCGTATGTAAGGTCGATTTTTAGATCTTTTAGGAGTCGCCACACTGTTTTTCATAGAGGTTGTACTAGCTTACACTCCCACCAACAGAGTAGAAGTGTTCCCTTTTTCTCCCCCGCATCCTCTCCAGCATCTGTTGTTTTTTGAGTTATTGATGTTGGCCATCCTGACTGGAGTTGGGTGGTATCTCAGTGTAATTTTAATTTGCATTTCTTTGATGACTAGTGAGGCTGAGCATTTTTCCATGTATTTGTTGGCTGCACGTATGTTACAGATCATATCACGTTCTTGGGGCTTAAATACTTGATGTGGGTTGAATAGAAGGAGTGTGGAGTGGCCTGGAAGGCAGAAGAGGTTTCCATGGTTAGTGGGAGGAACCCAGGACTCTGTGGGGTGTGACATACAGGAAGGAAGCCTTATTTTCAAGGAATCGGGCTTCCTTTTCCTTATCCTCTACAGATCCATTATGTTTGGGAAGTAACAGTCAGCTCCTCCTAAGTGAGGTGACTGACCATCCAGGTTTTCTTTGTATGTTCCCTGTGTTAGTGCTGAGAATCTCCTGTCCTGAGCAAACCAGAATAGTTGGCTACCCTGAGTATAAACTTGGGCTGTCACTTTCTGATGTTGAGATTTCAGAGTTGCAATGAAAGCTTGTGTGTTCTTGTCAATTTATCTGTTCTTCAAGACAATCCAAACCTGCCATGTGAGCACTTGTAAGGATCTTAGTGTATTTATTATGCTTTTCTCTTTATTAGGAACTACTTTAAACAAACAGCTATCATATTAATAACCATTAACTCACTATCCAGCTTCATTAAATCTATAGTAATTTGCCACATTTCTTAGGTTTTATTTTCTGATAGAAGTAAAAGTTCAGATGGAGTTGAAGTCCCTGAGGGCTTCCCTGGTCATATTCTGTCTCCTCTTTGCTTAGATGTAATACTGGCAATTATTCATGTCCCTTGGTGTTTTGTAATTTTATGGCAAATTAGTGGATCCAAAATATGTTTTGCAGGCATTTAAGCTTCCATTTCTGCTTTATTCTATAGCTTTTTTGTTGCTCAACATTAGAGATTTATATTTGTAGCTTTGGCTTATTTAATTGCTGTTTGATATTTCATGGAATAGATACATTGCAAGCAGTTTCTGTTCTCATGTTGATAGAATTTTTCTGGTGCTGTTACAAGTAATATTTGTGCTTAAGTTTTTTGTTTGTTTGTTTGTTTTTGTATCTAAAAATAGGAATCCCGAGGTCACAGGATGAACAGATTTGAACACTGACTCCCTCTTGCTCAGTTGTTTTCCAATATGGCTGTTGCAGTTCAGAGTCTTCTTAGAAAAATAAAAGGTTTTTTCCCCCAATTTTCAACAACATTTAGCACTTCTAGATGTCTAACATTTTGCTGATCTGGGTGTAAAATAACTCAGACTTTTACATTTTTTTTAAACTTTAGATAATTGTAGATTGACATGCAGTTGTAAGAAATACTGCAGACAGTTCAAGTATAACATTTATTCAGCTTCACCGAATGACAATATCTTGCATATGATACATTGAGACAGTGATATTGTACAGAATATTTCTATAGCCATAAGAATGCCTTGGGCAACTCCCTTGAGTCCCCTCTTGCCCTGGGAGTTTTTCTGTCCTCTCAATAAATCCTGCTTTTTTTTTTTTTTTAATGCCTCATGTTGCTTTTTTAGAGGCATTCTGCTTCTCTCCTGACTAATCATGTCAATGCTTTCTGCTCCCTCTTCCTTTTTTTTTGGTCAACCACAGATCTATTCTTCATTTCTACAATTTTGCCATTTTGAGAGGATTATGTAAATGGACTCATACAGTATGTAATCTTTTGGGATTGACTTTGGAGATTCATCCAAGTTGTTGCATGTGTCAGTAGTTCCTTCTTTTTTTTTTTTTTTTCTGTTTGGAGTTGGAGTCTCACTTCGTCACCCAAACTGGAGTGCAGTGGCACTCTCCCGGCCGCCGCAGCCTCTACCTGCTGGGCTCTGGCAATCCTTCAGCCTCAGCCAAGTAGCCGGAACTACTGGTGCGCGGTACCATGCCCAGCTAATTTTTGATTTAGTTGCCTGGGCTCGTCTGGAACCTGCAGGCTCAGGCAATCCACTCTCCTCGGCCTCCCAAAGTGCTGGGATTACAGGCTGAGCCACTGAACCTGGTCTGAAGTTACTTCTTTTTTTATTGCTGAGTAGTGTTCCAAGGTATGGACGTATCATAGTTTGTTTAACCATTCACCCACTGAAAGACATCTGTTTTCAGTTTTTAGCTATTGCAAGTAAAGCTGTTATAAACATGTATGTTTTATGTGAACATAAATTTGCATTTTTCTGGGATAAAAGACCTAGAGTTTAATTGCTAGGTTATATGTCAGGTTATATGTCTAGCTTTTAAATAAACTTTCCAGTGTGGTGGATTCATTTCTCATTGCCACCAGCACTGTTTGAGTGACCCAGTTTCTCTACATCCTTGCCAGCATTTGGTATGGTCAATTTTATTTTTCTTTTCTCCCATTGGGATAGGTGTATAATGATATCTCACTGTGATCTGAATGTCTATAATGGCTAATTATGTTGAACATCTTTTCATGTGCTTATCTGCAACCTGCATAGCCTCTTTGGGGAAAGGATTTCAGATATATATTGTTTCCATCTGGCTAGTTAACTTTCAGTATCTCCTGAGGACTCAGGTTCTTTCCAGTATTTTAAATGCAACTGAAGGAATTTTTCTCTAAGGAGGTCTAGATAAATAGCCTCCCTGACTCCTTTTTTCTTTCATGCCTACCCATTCTCATAATTTCTAGGTTCTGCTTCCCTTCCACCAGGTCCTAGCTCACATGGCAGATTATATCAGAAAATTGTTTTCCTTCTCAAATAAAATTACTGTCCAGACAGTTCAAGTTAGAAGGGGGAAGGATAGCCCCATTGTCGCTCAATTTCTATACAAGCCTGGTTGCAAGGCTTCAGTTTTCTGGACAAGGCTTTATTGCTACATCAACCCTCAGTGCCTATTTTTATATTTCATGAAGCTGTGGATAAAAAAATGGAGACAAAGTCTTGCTCAAAGGACGATCAGCTGACCAAGGGAGAGAGAACACACTCTGTACTTCTTAGCATAACTATATAATATAGATTCATTCTTATTCTAGAAAAATATTATTTTGGAGAGTTGGAATGATAGAGCTTATTTTGTTTTGGGTTTTTCTTCTACAGATTTGCTAGAGTCTCTTTGAAGGATGAATGTCTATGTGGGTATTTTTAGGGGATGAAGCCATAATACAGAGACCATGTTTGGCAGACTCGCTTTATTTTAGTAAGGAATTATCTCTTCATTTGTATTAACTGACTATGCTAAAATGTTCTGAGCTGATCATTTTAGTATGATTATGTATAATTATTTATTATTATTTAATATGATTAGTATGATTGCATACTAATAGAAAGTTTCTCTTTTCTACCTTTCAGCTGTTCAAGCACGATGCACCCAGTTTTGGTTCTGTGCCAGGATCAGACCCACGACATTTCACAATTTGCTTATGAACTCTGATGAAGTGTTTTTAGGCGATGACTGTCCCGTAACCCATATTTCGCCAGATGGTTGCTATGAGTTTTTATACTATCCTCATAACTGTGGTATTGTAACTAAAGTAAGAGAAATGGCTATCTTACCAAAAGCCCGAATGTCTTATGGTTCCTTCAACAGATCCAGAAACCAGAAGTCATTAAGTTTCTGTTTGTAATTTGGCTAGGCTGTTTTATCTAATGATCACACTCAGGACAGAAGAAGTCTAGGGAGGAGAAGCTAGATACTTTTCTATTTATTATACAACAGTAACAACAAACTCTAATTATTCATCTAGTGATGGGACAAGTTGGGGAGTTGAAAGTTTTGAGACGGGAAGTATATTTTTCATGTATCAAGGTTTTTCAAACAATTTCCCAAACTAATTATATGTTACAGTTCATGAAGTTTGGCCAACTGCAACCATAAGAAGAAAGTAACACTAGTCAAGCATCAGAAGCCTTTTCAAAGCAAAAATTCAACTTTCTCCCAGGCCCATGCCCCATTCACTAGAGATTTTGAGTATACTAAGTCAGTTATACACATCACTGGTAAAGTATAACTAAAATTTTACTTGATTTAAGAAATTTTAAGTCAGTAAAACTTTACTACGACATTACTTATTATTTTGTTCACTATCACAAGTAAAATGTTAAGTTACAGAACTTTATCAGGTTCAGATAAATGTCAGATTGGGTTATACAGAAAGAAAACTTCAACAATGGAGTTGAGCGTTCAGGGTGTTCCTTAAGAAGTGTCCTTGGGAGAAAGAAGATTGGGCAAAGGGAAAGCTGAGCTGTGATACAAGTTCAAAGACAGCTCTCCCTGGAGATAGCTTCACATTCCTGCTGAATAGATGACTGAGGTAGGCCACCCCAGGAAAGGGATGTAGCTTTTGGGCCAGAGGACTCTCAGCAGTTTGGCAATTCCTGAAGAGGCTGAGTGCTCAAGGCTCTCTGGTGATAACACTCCCAGCAGCAAGCTCTCAGGGCAGCGGTCCCCAACCTTTCTGGCATCAGGGATCAGTTACATGGAAGACAGTTTTGCCGTGGATGGGGCAGAGTGGGGAGGGGAGATCATTGGGCATTAGATTCTTATAAGAAGCACACAACCTCGCACGCCCAGTGCACAACAGAGGTCGTGCCCCTATGAAAATCTGATGTTGCTGCTGATCTGATAGGAGGTGGAGCTCCACTCACCTGCCGCTCACCTCCTGTTGTGTGGCCAGTTCCTAAGAGGCCATGGACCGGTACCAGTCTAAGGCCTGGGGCTTGGGATCCCCTGCCTTAGGAGACCTGGAAAGCACATTACAGGTCCACCACACCAAGTATCGTAGAAGCACCAACAACCTTGCTGTAGAGTGGGATAAAGCAATTGGAAATATTCATATGTAGAACAGAAGCATCTGTGGGTCCTGGCAATGTGTGAATTTCATTTTATATATGCTTATGGTTTCAAATTACTTTAAAAGGAGCATGCTATCTGAAGGAAATAGAAATATTACATTTAAAATTAAGTCATGAACATGAGTACCTTGGATTTACCTTATACTGGTGGCATCAAGGATTGGGCCCTGTATTGAGAACTATAAACTAAATATTAGAAAAGCATCTTACTATTAATTTAACTCCATTTTCTCTGAAACAGCTATTTTTCCCAGTTTGGTATTTACTACATGATGAGCAGTTCATGAATGTTGTTCCTTACCACCATGATCACTGCTTTTTTAGAAATAAGAAAGACTTGTTTAAACAAAATTTCAAAGGGTTCACGGTGAGTAGGGGTAGCTCTGAGATTCCAGCCATATGGAATCCATATGAGCTCAAAAACAATAAGCAATACCCCAGCTACAACTGTGCTTCTCAAAAAGAGGTGTGAATACCTTCTTGAACATAAATAACAATGACGCTTTCTCCTTCAACTAACCAGCGTTCCTTGCCTTTTATATATAAGCATTGTGCCAGATTTTAATCTACCCATTCATTTAGAAAATGGCCCTGTTTCCCAGGAACAGGTGCTGTTTATAGTTCAGTGAGAGTGTAACCACTTTTAGATATGTTTGAAGTACCTATACATTCCTACTCAAATGCCTTTCCATTTCCTAAGATACTTGAGACAGATGTCTGTTTAAAATCTTTCTTTGTCCCCTTAGGTTCTCCAGGAATTTATTGTGTTTAAAACCAAAATCAAGTATGTTTCAAGAAACTCTACTGTCCGATCTGAAATGCCTCTGACCTGTGTTGTCCACAGGTGAGTATGGCATGCCAGACCCTTGCTCTAGACCTGGACTTCATGTTTACCTTCTAGATGAAAAACCCAAAGCTGAAAGGTTAAATGAACATGACCAGTGGTGGGGGTAGTGGAGGCACTAAACCCTAATGGGAACAAAAATCCCTTGATCCTTGACTATATTTTTCAAAAGTTATTACAAATGTAGAACTAATAGGAATACTGGAAAATGAAATGATGATTCATGTTTTTGATACAAGTGTCAGGGTCTCTGAAAACTGGATAGATCTTATCTAAACAAATAAGGTTTGGTTTTAAACTTGAGCCCATAGTCAAGATTTCTGAAAGCAATAGGCAAATATGTATGTATGTATGTATCTATCTATCTAGCTATCTGATACACAAAAAGTAATTTATTTACTTAAAATGTGTACTTATTCTTATATGTTCAAACTTCAGTCATCTTCAAAGTACACTCCATTTGATGCAGTACACCTACTCAGGCACTTTTTCCACTGCTCAAAACATGTTTTAAACTCGTCAATTTTGATGTCTTTTAGTGTTTCTACTGTTTTTTGTTTCACCTCTTCCACCTGGGCAAAACGTTTCCCTTTGAGGACATTTTCATCTGAAGAAATTTTTAAAAGGCTCTTGGAATGAGATCGGGTGAATAGGGAGGGTGGGGCATGAGGGTCATGCCGTCTTTGGTCATAAACTGCTGAACACTCAGTGCGGTGTGGGCAGGTGCGTTGTCATGGTGGAAGAACCAGTCACCTGTTTGCCACAACTCAGGAGGTTCCTTCCGCAAGTCATGACACAACCTTCTCAAAACTTCCAGATAAAAACTTTGGTTGATCATTTTATCTGGAGACACAAATTCTGAGTGCTCTACAAGGGGCCTGCCCTCCAAAAAATAATTCAATTTTGAGGAGTTCCTCTTCTCATTCATATATACACACACACTCATCAGAATGTCATGATCGGGTTGTCCATGTAGGGCAGATGCTGTAGGGAGAAAGATGGACCACATCTGAAAAGGATCCATGGGTTAAGATTCAGTCTCTTCGTTCCTTTATTACATGACTTTTTTGAGAAAGTCTAAAAGAAAATCTTTAGATTGATTACAACTTTGATCAGGTCTTAGCAGAACTCATATCGGCAGGATTTTTTGTGGCCATTTTTGCATTAGGTTTTTCTGGTTAAAATCTTGAACTGATTTTTTTTTCTCTTCATTGATTACAGAAGAGCTATAGGCACATATAATAACAGTCACAATAACAACTAACATTTGTTAGTCTCTTGCCACATGACTGCGCTGTTCTAAGCACTTTACTTGTATAAATGCATTTCATTTGTTCCCATGCTACTCAAGGAAATGGATACTATATATTTTTATTTTTTAGAAGGGGAGTGTCGCTATTTCATTCAGGCCAGTCTCAAACTCCTGGGTTCAAGGAAAGCTCTCTTCTCAGCGTTCCATACAAGTTGGACCCCGGGGGCTCGGCTACGGTAGATAGTATTAATCCAATTTTCAGGTGAGAAAGTTACACAAAGAAACTATGTTACTTGCCCAAGATCATTTGCTGGTAGATGGCAGAACCAAGAAGTGAACTCGAAGTCTGGTTTTAAAACCCACGCTTCTTAGCACCTCAAACACTGCTGTGATTTTTTAAAAAATAAGCAGAAATCAAGATGTTTGCCGGTAACAGGAATTTGGCCCCCAAGTTCAGCCTTGTAAATGCTAGGGTCTGATTAGATTTAAAGTACTATGTGATGTTTCTCTATCTTCTCTTATTTTAGTCAGCATCTTCTTTTAAGTGAAGTTGAAGCGAGAGATGATGAAACTGGCAAAGTTACCATGGGAAATAAAGGTGAGGATACGCCTTGTGCATGAAGACATGGAAGTCACTTAGGATTTTGGCCCAGGCATGTCCTAGATAAGAGCCAATACAGTTGCCAAGGAAATGGCGGATATTTGTATTACAGTGTATTGTGCCTAGAGAGCATCCATTTCAGAAATGGCAAGTTTATGTATTCCTGCGTTTGTTGGAGGTATTATTGATCATGGTGGTCTTATTAACTTGTTACTAACTGTTAGGAAGCTTTATATAAATAAGAGCTCTTAAGCATCATATGAAATACCATGATCAATTTTAAGGTGAAGTACCTATCAGTTTTAATAAAACTTCTGCATTGTAATAAATGACTATTATACTGCGCCTACAAAGTGGCTTTAAATGTGTTGGTAAACCCTGGGGAAATGAACTCACAAGTGTCATAAATCTCAGTTGCAATCTTTCTTCCTCAAAGGACCAAATGCTAATAAGGCAGTGCAGTTTGAGTCTCATATGAAGGTATATTATGAAAAATCCACACATATGTAAGTATTAATAAAGGTTATGTTTTATAGAGAGTAAACAAAATGCTTCCAGCACATTTGGGATGTACTTATGGCTTAACGGGCAAAAGTATCCTTATTCACTTATACGTGCATTGCCCTTGAATTAGTATTCACTTAAAGATATGTCTCAAAGATAGAATATTTCCTTTCTTTCTCAAATTCTTCTCTTTCCTCACCTCTCACTGACACCCTCCCTCTCTCCCCCAAATATAGATACTGCTTTACTTATGAATAACGAATGGGCTCTTAGAAGTAGCTATGTAGGGCAGCCCCATCAGGTCCCCTTCCACTGTGGGAGCTTTTCTGTCCTCTCAATAAATCCTGCTTTCAAAAAAAAAAAAAAGTCGCTAAGTAGAGTTTACAATAAATTACTCTTTTTTTTATCATCTTCCATTCCAGTGGGAATCTGAATGCGACATTTCCTTATTTATCAAATGATGTACTTTTATTGCAAGAGAAGACACTAGGTTGTTCAATATGGAGAAGAAATTTGGAATCTCTGTGTGACCGCTTCGGACTGAGGAGTTTATGTGCTATTTTGTAGAAATATGAGAAACAGAAATGGAATTTAATGATATCTCAATCCATTTAAAAAACCTAATTTGCAATTTTAATAAAGTGGCATGTTGACTTTTTATATTCCCTTTTTAAGAAAACTGCCCCTGCTTTTAACTTGATGGAATCTTACTTATGAATAAAGTTTACACTATTACGTGACTGCTTTTAATTATTGCAGGGCTAACACTTGTGTTTAAGCTTCCATGCTCATTAGAAATAGGCTTTTAAGGTAAAATTACTAACTTTTCTCTACTGCTGACTTATGCTCTTAGCTAAGGCTTAGTCATGGTTGGACCTGATAACAGTGCATAATCATTCATTCATTCCACAAACATGTCCTCGTACAGTTCACATTTTAGTAAGAGACAGAGCATAAACAAAAAAGTATATTCTATAGTATTCTAGCAAAGTATGCATACTCTTGAGGAAACATAAGGCAGCAAAAAGAGATTAGAAATACTTGGGGGAGGGTGTAGCTCTAAATATGGTATCAGGAGAGGCTGCCTTAGAAGGACAAGCACATGGACTTTGCAGCAACTTGGATGGAATTAGAGTCGATCATACTCAGTGATCTATCACGGAAACAAAGAACAGAGTATCATATGTTCTCCCTCATAAGCAGACCTTGAAGAATTATTATACTACTATAAGAAAGGGACTGGCACTAGTGGGAAACTGTCACGGGAGGGGGGCTGGGATTGGCAGTTGAAGGATACTGCTAGGGGAGGGAGGGGCAAACCTCATCAACAAGGGTACCTGCATGAGCAAAGTTTGTATACCTAACCCTGAATTGTACTCCACATCTTAAATTTTTTTTTTAAAAAAGGTGATTGAGGAAAGACCTGAAGTGAGGAAGTGAGCCATGCAGATCCTGGAGGATAGGTCCATCAAGGCTATGGAACCAGCTGATGTGAAGTCCTTGAGGGGAGAGTATGCTTGAATGTTCACAGAGTAAAAGGCCAGGAGTGCAGGAGATCAGCCTGGGCAACACAGCAAGATCCTTTCTCTAGAAGAAAAAAAGAAAGAAAATGATGAGCATGGTTTGAGAGGGAAAGTCATTAAAAAAAAAAAAAAAACTCCAAAAACCTAAAATAATGGGAGTGGAATGGCATAGACTTCCTCATTTCCCAAAATTGATTGACAAGCTTGGTTTTTCTTTTATTTGAAACAAGTTGGGAAACAACTGGAGTGTTCCAAATGGAGGAATGACATGGCCTAGCTTGGATTTTTACCAGGATTCCCTGGCGGCTGAATGGGGAGGAAGGACTGAAGTGGGGAGACTGATTAGGTAATGTTAGGGTAGCAGTCCTCATCCAGGGGTGATTTTACCCTCTGGGAACTTACCTGGAGACAGTTTTGTCATAATGGGGATGTCAGCGTGCCACTAGGGTCTAGTGGGTATAGGCCAGGGATGCTGCTAAACATCTCCAGTGCATAAGCCAGTCACTGACAATAAAGAGAGGTATTTGGCCCTAATGTCAATAGTGCTGAGGTTGAGAACTGTGGTTAGATATAGCAGTGGAATTCAAAGGAAATGGTCAGATTTATTGTTGGATGGATGGATGGATAGATAAAATCTGTCAAGGACTTGCAGACAGTCAGATACGAGGTATGAAAAAGAGGAATCTAGGAGTGTTTACAATTTGTGAGTTATTGTAGAGTGGGAGATGTCACTGACTCATAAAACCAACTGTCATGTTGGTTCATGACATTTCGACAATGTCACATTTAAAATGCTCATTAGATCTCTAGGGGAAGACAGCTAGTAAGTAGGTGAATACATAGGTCTGGAGTTCTGAGGAGTGCTCCAGGGTGGATGTAAAACATTTGGATTCATTGGCGAAAAGTAATACGTAAAGCCAGTAAGACTGTATGAGTTCAAAACAAAGAAGTGAGGAAAATGAAAATAATTGGTCTAAGACTTGAGTCTTGGGATAGTCAATGTCAAGAGGTAGCTGAGAGGAGGAAAAGCCTTCAAATGAGCCAAAGAAAAGTCAGTAAGAGGCCAGGTGTGGTGGCTCACGCCTATAATTCCAGCACTTTTGGAAGGCTGAAGTGAGAGGATTACCTGAGCTCAGAGGTTTGAGACCAGCCTGGGCAACACGGCAAGGCCTTGTCTCTACAATAAATCACAAAAATAAGCCAGGCATGGTAGCACGTGACTGTAGTTCCAGCTACTTGGAAGGCTGAGGCAGAAGGTAACTGTGAGCATGCCACTGCATTCCAGCCTGGGCAACAGAGTGAGACTCCAATTCAAAAAAAAAAAAAATTTGCTGGGCATGGTGAGACTCCAACCCCTCCTCCCCCCCCAAAAAAGGAAGAAAAAGTCAATAAGGTTGACTGGAAGTAAAACCAGCATAGAATGGGGTCCTGGTGAATGCATAGGTGGAGCTATCAACCACATCAACTGTTGCAGAAAGGCTAAGTTGGTTAAGAATCAAAAATTGACCAATAGACCCAGCAACATGGAGGGCGCTGATGACTTTGATCAAAAGCAGTTTTGGTAGAAAAGTGTGGGTGAAAGGCTGTTAGATCAGGTTTAAGAGATGACAAGAAGGAACGTATCAATGGCTTTTTCTAGGAGCATGGCAGTAAAGAGAAAAAAATAGAAATGGGGTAGTTTGGGGAAAATGGAGCTAGAAATTAGTGTACAAAGTAAGTTCTTGAACATGGAAATAACTCTTTATGTAGTTTACCATGAAGTTTTGAATATTTTTCAATAAAAGAGATTCAGATGTTGGAAAAGGATTATGAGTTTTAGAGTTGTAGCCTTAAACACAAGTAACAACTGCCCACGTTACTATTACATAAGAGAAAGCTCCAAACATTTGTAATAACCACTACAACTATTTATAATCAATTGTCAAGATTGCTAAAAAACAAACAAATGAAACCCAAGATAGTGTACAGGTGGGGAAAATAAGATGGATTGCCTAAATGCTGAATACAAAAAAGGTGGGTAGAAGGTTCAGGCACATTAGTAAGCCAGGACAGGTCTCCCTGTGGCTCAAATTATCCCCACACAATGAATGAAATACTAAAATTTAAAAAAACCATGGTGTGAGAATTGTATACGCTTTCTTCTCTGTTGCCACCATAGATCTAAAGAAACCAATTTCTGGGCACAGCTAATTTTTACATTTATCTATTCTGTTAATTTTGGAGCCCAGGTGCCTGGAAAGGTAGGATTGTAGGAAATTTGGCTGAGCCTATGGTAAGGCTTTAGGAGGTATGCATTTGCCACACCTGAGTTCATTGTGAGCTATAAAGTCACGTGAGGCAACCTGACTTCATCTTATTGTCCACACCCTGAGAGGTCATTGCTATGTATCTGGGTATCATGAAGGCTCTCTTGAAGTTAGCTTTCGTTTATCTCCTTGTTTCTGTGACTTTGTTTGGATAGGGAGCACCAAGAGGTATAAAACTTAAATTTGAAAAATTAGCTCAGAGAGATAGCATTTGTTCACATCTGTGCACACTGATGTACTCAATACATGTATTGAATGAATGAACTACATCCTTTTTTTTTTAAAGTAGGATTTATCAAGAGGACAGAAAAGCTCCCACGGCGGGAGGGGACCCAAAGGGGTTGTCCGAACTACATTCTTATTTGATTTTCTGATTCTTATTGTTTTGGCTAGATACTAAGTAGAGAATAACTGGAAATTTTCTCCTATTTCCTTTTTCATAAGTCAATGTGCTGAGTTCAAAGTGATGTTATTTTACTTTTCTGAAGCCCTCTGTACATGCCAGGTATTTTCTTTTGATTCCGTTTGTCTTTTTTCTTTTGCCACGTGCCTCTTCCGTGTTTGCTCTCACATCAGAACAACTTTTAAGAAATCTCTCACTGGTTTCTGCAGACCAAATTACCTAATTCTCATCTACCATGTTCTTCATATTTTTATGTTGCTTTTCCTCCAGCTTCTGCAGAAACATTGCATATTGATTGAAGCTTGTGTTTTATTACCTCCCTCTTTTCTTGCATGTAGTAGACGAAGAAAATGACTAGTCAGCCTTGGCTGTGGGTGAATGAACTGGAAATAAGTAATTGTCAGATGATACTCGGTCTGTATGTAACCTTAGGAAGGTGAATGATATCTAGTCTCAGGGGGCCAATGAGATGTCGGGTCTCTTTGATGACCTTGTTTACAAAATTGTCTGAAAAATAAGTTTGATAGGACTCTTAAAGCAGTAGTAGAGAGTTTGTAATTTATAAGAATTTATTTATTTATTTATTTTATTTATTTTTAAAAAAAATATTAACAGATATTTCCGGCTAGAGAATAATTTGCCATTTGCCCCTCCAGGGATTTTTCTATTATAATAACAAGAGATGTTGCCTAGATCTCTTCTTTTTTAAAAAAATAATATAATTTATAATAGAACTATGTGACTAGGTTTGAAATAACCCAAGTAGACTTTGGTATTACATTCAGCAGAACTCCAGTGGCAGTTGCTTAGATTTGGTTTCAATCGAGAGGATGTTGTTACTTTTGCTCTTTTTCCATGTTTGTGAATGCAGTGATGTGGTCCATGAGCAAGGTGAGGTTGGAGGCTTTTTGGAATTAACAGATGTCTGGCACAGGCATGCCATATACAGGTTTAAGTATAATGTGAACATGGCTTTTTAGATCTGATCTTCAAAGGCCAAGCCTCTAAAAGTGAGCATGGTTGAAAGCATGTGATTGTTAAAATATACAAACCCTTAAAGAGGAAGGAAGAAGAAAGCCACAGCTTTAGATTAAAAAAAAAAAAACTTGGAGTAAAGTCCTAGGAATACAGTGATAATAAGTTCTTTGTGCCTCATCGTTAGAAGTAGTAATGTGAAGCAGTGAACAACAAGATGTGTTTAAAACATGAGGCCAGTTCTAGAAGTTTGTTATTAAGTGTTTTTCCTGAGGTTTGGTGGTTTTTAAGTATTAACTGAAAAAAAATTGGCTATTGGCTGAGAGACTCTTAGTTTAGTGTCTAATTTAGGTCCTAAGGAGACAAATGTAACTGCGAGAAAAAGGGAGTCAGCCAGTGGTCATTGCAGTTCCTAGCTACCTTAGGTGTTGAAATTGTAATTACTTTAAATTTGTAGGCATTTGTTTCCTAACTTCATTCTGACTCTTGTTTTTAAGAACACTCTGACTCTTATTTTTAAAAAGTGCAGTTGAGTCCCTTTGAAATAACTTATGTTTGTTAATATTAGACATTTTATTAACTTACACACATATATAAAAGTACATAAGATATTGATTAATACCCTATTTTAAATTGAACATGTAAACAACTACACCCGGGTGGAGTGTGACCAGAACCCCACAAATATAATTAATTTCTTCACAAATATAATGTCTGCTACCCTTTTCCCCCAAATTTAACCACTATCTTAAAT
The DNA here is from genome assembly GCA_963574415.1 of Tarsius wallacei. NCBI lineage: Eukaryota > Metazoa > Chordata > Mammalia > Primates > Tarsiidae > Tarsius > Tarsius wallacei. The sequence continues at coordinate 9,784 of CAUYQG010225460.1, read as the reverse complement.
TTTAAGGCGGTTGTTTCTTGCTTTAAAAACAAAATACTTCTACCATCTATAGGTGTGCATTGCTAAGCTTTATCTGTTAGTTTTGTATATTTCTCATTCTTACAAATATGATATTGTGTTTTGGCTTCTTTTCCTTAATGTAAGTTTTGTAAGGCTCCTCTGTGGGGTAGTTTATTTGTTTTCATGTTTTATAATATCCTATTGTATGAAGATACCTCAAGTAATTGATCAATAATTTATGTACCTTGAGTTTATGAGAACTAGAAGGGAATTGCTTGGGCACAGGGCATGTTCAACATTTAGATACTAAAAAACAGTTTTCCAAAAGATCTGTACAAAGTTTATGAAGGTTCTGGTTACTTCACATCTTGGCCAAACTTAGTTCTGTCAGTATTTTTCATTATAGCCACTTTAGTGAGTATGTAGTATTATTTCATGGTGGTTAATCCACATTTTCCTGTTGAAAAATGAAGTAACCCACTTTTTCAGAAGTATATTGGCCATTTGGAATTTTGGGGGGAAAAGTAGTCTCTTGTCCATTTATTTTTCTGAGTTGAGTTTTACTTAGATGTTTTTATGATTTCTTTTTATATTCTAGGTGTGAGTCAATTGTTTATGTGTTACAAATATTTTCGACTACTCTGTTGCTTAACTTTTTACTTTCTTAATGATCTCTTCATGACTCAAAGCTCTTAATGTTACTGCCACTCATTCCATCAATTTTGTCCTTTACAATTAGAGTCTTGTTAAGGAATCTTGCTTGATCCTAGGGGTGAAAACCTCATTCACTACCAACTGTGTCACTATTAACATTCAGCTCAACATTATACTTGATATTTATTCTTGTGCATGATGTGACTAGTGAGTCGTGTTGTTTTTGTATGAACACCCAATCATCTCAATCCTAGGTACTGCAACGTTTGTCTTGCCCTTTCTGCCCTACAATGCCATCTTTGCAAAAAATCATGTGTCCATAGATCCATGGGTATCTGTTTTATAGGTCTGTTTGTTTATCTGTGTATCTTGGCTTAACTATTATGTTTTTATAATAGGTCTTGATATCTAGTGCCCATTTAAGTGGGTGAAGTTTTAGATTCTACAGATACCAAATATAACACAAATTAGCAGAATGTCAAAATATTTATTATTATAGATATTATTGATTCAAATTAAGGTAAGAAATTGCTTGGCTGACCAGTCAATCCTAGTCAGGTTAGCAAGTTTGCACTTTTTTTTAGTTATAAAGATAGAAGTATGATTTTGGAAATTTGCTCAAATAGTGATGGTCAACTAAAAAGAAAACCTCTGAATCTTTGTTGCTATGATAATTGTTGGGTGTCTGACTTCTACTAGGTCATGAGAGTGAGTTGTACATATTTCCAATCCCATGTTCAACTAATGCTTGAAATTAGTTATGCTGGGAACACCAATACTACATGCTATGGTTTAACCGTGTCCCCTCCAAAGTTCACAAGTTGACAATGTGATAACATTAGGAGGTGGGACCTTTAAGAGGTAACTGGGCCATAAGGGCTTCTACTTTGTTAATGGGATTAAGGCTCTTAAAAAAGAGCTTTCATGAAGTATTTGGCTGGCTTGTCCTCTTGTCCAGTGAGGACATATTGTTCCTCCCTTCCAGATGAGGCAGACTTTACCAGACACCAAAACTACCAGAGCCTTGATCTTGAACTTCTTTGCCCCAGAACTGTGAGAAAATAAATTTCTCTTCTTTTTAAACTCTCCAGTCTCAGGTATCCTGTTATAACAGCACAAATGAACGAAGACACCACAGGACCTGGAAAACACTGCATTCTTGTGCTTTTCCACACCAAAGCCCGTTGTTGAACTTTTTCCTCCTCTTTATTTTATTTTAAAGATGTGGGGTTCAAGTCGGGATTAGGTACATAAATGGTCTATGTACAGGTGAAGTTTGGGCCTCCTCCTGGTGCTCCCTTCCCCTGGTTTAGGATCAGGTACCCTTAGTGATGTTAGGTGCCACCCTCCCAGGCCCTCTCCCCCCTGGCACTGCCCCGCTACTGCTGATCTCTCTTCTGTCGTGTTGTGATAAATGTTCAGGACCCACTTAGTTGTTAAACTTTTGCCGTCCCACTCTTGAATATAATAGTAATGAATGGCTAAGCTGATGTAACACATTTCAACACAGTGGACTAAATAAGATTTTTTGTTGAAGGATGAGTTCAGAGATAGTCAGATGGCCCAGGGTGTAAGGATGACTGCCCCATGAACTCATTCCACGTAGTAGAGTCAAATCCTGATGCTGGACCCAGCCGACTGCTCCAGCTGACACTACTTCTCAGCCAGTAAGGAAGGGGAATGAAGATGTCTAGGACAAGTGCTTTTTCTTCAAAGAAATGGCCCGGAGTATTGAACATATCTCACGACATCTACCAAGTCCTAGTTCTATGGCCACATGTAACTGCAACGAAAGCCTGGAAATATGGCCACTAGCTACAGAGCCTTCTAAAACATTGGTGTGTTCTATTACTCACAGCAGTCATGAGTACTGGAGCATATGTAGACATCTATGCCAAGGTCACTCTCCCTGGTCACACGAATCATGATACACTCCCTTCTATACACAGAATATATTCACCCATTCTTAAGGGAGACCTAAAGCCCTACAAGTAGTTACTGTGGACACGTTTTAATCTAGGATCTCTGGCTAGGTGCCATCCTTTCAGTTTGGTCCATTTGTGGCTTCTCATATATGGTGACTTATAAACTAAAATATGCCATTTATTCCCTAATATATACAGTGGTTCAGGAAGAACAGAATTACTGCCATCGAAATGCCTACAGAGAACAAAATAGAGGATGTGTGTTTTCCAATCAAATTCTGCAGGGCAGGAATTGAATAGACTCTGTTTTCTGACAGTTCCTTAGGTAAGTTCCTTAGTAAGACATTGGTTATGTTTCCAGAAAGTGGATCCTTTGGCATTGTATTTGGAGAGCCCGTAAGCTGTGCCTTTTGGATGATGATTCTTTTATGTTATTCTACATGTTCTCATCTAAGGTGGTCAGTGGGAACTTTTTCCTCTGGGGAGGGACGGGAGAACTGCATAACATTCCCCGTGTATATTCTCCTAGTGAAGGTTTGGGTATCTGAAGTTGTCCTTGGAGTTAGTCAATTACAGATTTTTTTTTTTTTTTTGGTGTTCTGGCATGCTGAGTCTTTGAATTTTTCTTTTTAAATTTTTATTTTATTTTAAAGATGTGGGATGCAATTCAGGGTTTAAGCATACAGATGTACGTTATGTAGGTACTGTGGTTAATGAGGTGTAGTCCCCCTGCCCTGGCAGTTTCCCACTACTGCCAATCCTGCTCCCCTCTCCCCTGGTCATTTCTCACTATTGCCAATCCTTTTCTTATCATATTACGATAATTGTCCAAGGTCTGCTTCTGAGTGAGAACATGTGAAACTCAGTTATTTGTTTCTGTGATAAATCACTCAGTATTATAGACTCTAAGTCCATCCAGGTTGCTGAGAAGTTCATATTTTGTCCTTCTTTATGGCTGCATAATATTCCATCATGTATATATACCACATTTTTAAAAATCCAGTCAGTTTTTATTTTTAAAGGCAAGATTTGTGGTTTCCATGGAGTTATAATTTCCTAAAATTTTAGTAGGAAGGATTTCTGCTTCTGGCCGTCATGGAGAAAGTAGCTTGCAGCAAAGCAATACTCTTAATGAGAACAACTAGAAAAGCCAGGTAGAATACAGATTTACCTGTCTGAAGGCAATAGAGAGCTGACCAGGAAGCCGGTACTTGAAGAACTAAGCTCTCAGAGGAGAAGCTCATTGACACGAACACAATACTCTGCATGCTTTTCCCTTCAGAACATTTGAAATCTGGGGACACTGATGGTAGGAATGAGATGTGGAGAAACCAGCAGAATGTGGCTTGTAGAGTGGGGAGAAAATTGGAATTCAAATCTGCCAAAGCAGTCAGACCTTGAGGAGCTAAGCTCCATTAGAAGAAGGAGACAAGCACATAAATGTGAGCCTAAGACTTAAAATGTTTCTTCTTGATACATTTTCCAAAATCTCAAGCAGTCCAAGTAAAAACATAAGTCAAGCAGAAAGGAATGGAAAAAGCAATCAAGCAAAATGCCCATGACCACTCATAACCACTTAACAGGAAATGAAAAAGAAATGGAAAGAAATTCTAAGTAAAAAACAGCATTGGTCATGAACTATATGAAACATTGCACAGTCATAAATCCTCACCCTATGTGTTAGAAAAAAATCCATATATTAATAAATGGGGGAATAAATGAGAAATTTTAAATTCGATTAGCTTCACAGCTGACTTATATCTTTATACATGTGCAGGTACGCATAAAATTTAAGTTAACTGGGTTGTGGTTTTTCCAGGCAAGTGCAGCAAAGAGAGGGCAAAGGGACTGAGGAATGAAAGTTATGCTTGACCATAGAATTCAGACTGGGCAAACCTGAAGGAAAAGACAGCAAGATGGCGGCTGACGGTAAAGAGAGGATCAAGGACCGAGGTCCGGGAATGTGAAAGAGTCATTGGCATCAGAGTGCCTAGAGAATGAGCTAGATTTGGAATGATGAAGAGAGTGGTGTATGAAACCAAGATTACGGAGACTGGATTTCTTGGTGATGTCATGGTCTAGGATATGATCTTGGGGAATAGTGCCCGGAAAAAGCACTTGGAAGACAGGGTTTTTTTTTTTTTTTTTAAACTTGTCATTTTGACATAATTTTAGGCTTAAAGTTACAAAAATAGTACACAAAATTCCCATATCCCCTTCCTCAGGGTTCCCAAATGTTAACATTTTACCACAGTGAATTTTTCTTTCATGTATGTGTGTGTATGCATGTGGCATGTGGCATGTGTGTGCACACCTATGTCTTTTTCCCTTGACCATTTGAAAGTACATTGAGAACATGACTTTTTACTGCAAAACATTTTAGTGTAAATTCCCTAAAACCGAGAACATTCTCTCACATAAACGTTGAGCAATTATCAAAATTAGAAAATTAATGAGTTAGTATGATCTAATCTACAGACCTATTCAAAGCTTCCTCAGTTTTCACAATTATGGCATTGATGGCAAAAGAAAAAAAAAAACTGGTTCAGCATTTAATTCAGAATCATGCGTTGCTTTTAGTTTGCATGTCCCTTTAGAATCTTTCAGTCTAGGTCAGTTTTTAATATTTTTTATTTCAAATTTTTTTATTTTAAATATGTGGGGTACAATTCAGGGTTAGGTATACAAGTGTTCATTATTCAGATACCATTGTTGATGAGGTGTTCTCTCCCTCCCCCTGGCACTTTCCCACTACTGCTAATCCCTTTCTTATAATATTATGATAGTTGTTCAAGGTCTGCTTACGAAGAAGAACATGTGGTACTTAGTTCTTTGTTTCTGCTACAGATCACTCAGTATTATAGCCTCTAAGTCCATCCAAGTTGCTATGAAGTTAATAACTTTGTCCTTGTTTATGGCTGCATATTCCATCATGTATATGTATCACATTTTAAAAAATCTAGTCCTCTTTCGATGGATAACACTGTTGGTTCCATGTTTTTGCTATTATGAATAATGCCTCAAGAAACCTGCATGTGCAGGTATCTTTTTTCTCATATGGTTTTAAATTTTTTTTATGTGTATGGACCATTTCATTTGTAGAATGTTTTCCAATTTGAGCTTGTCTGACATTTTCTCACAAATAGCTTCAGGTTATTCATCTTTGACTGGAATACTCAGAAATTATGTTGTGTTCTCAGTGCATCGTGCCAAGAGGCACATGGTATCTATCTGCCCCATTTTGGTGATGATTTGGTTAAGACAGTGCCTGTTATGTTGTAAAGTTATTTCTTATTTATTATAAAGTTATTTATCAGAAGTGAAAATAGTATTTTTATGAGGAGACTGTCTAAATATCCTGTTTCTTATCAAATTTTTACTTGTTTTAGTATCCATTAGATGATTTTTGGCCCAAGTAATTATTAATGTGTTGGCTGCCATGAGTGAACATTTTTCCCCCCAAATTCATTCTTTCTACTTGTTGACATTCTTAGGTAAATTAGAATGCATTCCTTCCTGCTCTCCATTTTGTCTGAGTGATACTATATTAATACACACTTTTCTCTGGTTAGTATGCATGCTTTTTCCATTAGTTTACTTTCAAATTTTTCAATTTTCATACTGTAAGTATGAGCATTTCCTTCAGAGAGAGTTTGCTTTTACCTCTGATAATAATTAGACAATATCCGTCTGCTTTGGGACTTCTTCAGCCTCTTGATGATTCTTGCTTAGACTAGGAGTCCCAGATTGAACTTCCCTGCCCATGGTCACAAGTTTTAGTATTTACGCAGGACTTTCGCTAGAGTGATTGAGTCTGGAGCAACTTTTCTCTTCCTGGCTCCCTTCTTGCTGAGTTTCCTGCTACTCCTACCTTGGTCCCTTTACCTTGTTGTTTTGCTTCTGATTCTATAGATGATAGAAAGAAAGATGATGTACAGTTGCCTTGTAAAATTCTGAGCTGTTTCCTAGGATACAAATATCTTGCTGTGATCTCTTTGGATCTTTCAGACTTTGAAACACACTGTACTCTCAATTGGCTTCATGTCAAAATTAAAGCACTGACAATTGATGATTGGTATCTGCTTTCTGATGAGGTATTTCTGGGAATTGGATGTCCTGTAACAAGCGTGTGGCAAAATGTCTATATGTTTTTATACCCTACATGTGACTGCGACATCAAATCTCAGGTAAGATCGATTACTATTTTATTTGGTTAAGTCATTTAGGCACACGCTATCAGGCCCAGGAACAGGCTGCCTCAGAGAGGGTCCTTGTAGCAAGGCTAATCTGATTTTTACAAAAAGCTCTTCTTTTCAGTACATGGAGAATCAACTTATAGACAATAGTTCCTTGCTTGCCAATGAATTACATCTCTTAATCGGATGGAGCTGTAGGATAGGGGTTGGCAAACCTTTTCTGTACAAGACCCTGTAATACAATTGTGTGTTGTTTAACGATGGGGATGAATTCTGAGAGATTTATCATTAGGTGATTTCATCATTGCGTGATCATTACAGAGTACAAACCTAGGTGGTATAAGCTACATCGAGGCTACATTTAGGTTATATGGTATACTCTTGTTACAAACCTGAACAGCATAGTACTGTACTAAATACTGTGGGCAGTTGTAACACAAAGGTAAGTATCTGTGTATCTAAACATATAAACATAGAAAAGTAAAAATATGGTATAATAGGTAAAAACAATACTCCTATATATGGCAGCATCTTATAATCTTCTGGGAACATCATTGTCTAAGTAGTCTGTTGTCTACTGAAATGTCATTATGTGCCGTGAGTATATATATTTTAGGTTTTATAAATCACATGGTTTCTGTTGTGACTACTCAACTCTGCCCTTGTTCTACGAAAGCAGACTTATGTAGTATATGAACAAATGTTCATGGCCACATGCATTCTAATAAACCTTGCTGACCAGTATAGGCAGTGGGCTAGATTTGGCTTGTGGGCTATAGGTTGCTGACTCCCTGTTTCTACTGCCTTCAAACAGGTACATCTGTATTTTACCTAGCTTTTCTAGTTGTTCTCATTAAGAGTATTGGTTTGCTACAAGCTACTTCCTCCATGATAGCCAGAAACAGGATGTAAGTTAAACTGAACACAGAACTTGCTCTGAATATGTTGACAGTTCTATAGGGAATATAGTTAAAAAAAAACAACTAATCTAATAGTTTTTTGATGTTGCATACTATGATTTTTACTGAAGTATGATTGACATACAGGGAACACATATTGAATGCATACAACTTCCTAAGTTTTAACATACATACATACATATGATATGACCAGCATAATATCTAGTACTCCCAAAACATTCCTCATGACTTTTTATGATCCCCGCCCACCACCATTCCCTTTTCAAATTCCCAGGCATCCACCGATCTACTTTCTTTCACTATAGATTCATTATACAAATGAAAAATACAGCATGTACTTTTTTTTGGTATGGCTTTTTTCCCCACTCAGCATTAAAATAACTCAGTTATTTTGAGATTCATCCATCTTGTATGTATCAGTATTTTATTCCTTTTTATTGAATAACATTCAGTTTTATGTATATACCATAATTTATTTTTCATCTGTTTTGGGTATTGGGGGTTTTGACTAAAGCAAATAAAGCTGCTATAAACATTTATGTACAGGTCTTTGAATGGATCTATGCTTTGGTTTATATCAGTTAAATATCTAGGCATGAAATGGCTGAATTATATAGTAAGTGTATATTTGACTTTTTTTTTTTTTTTTGAGTTGGAGTCTCACTCTATTGCCCAGACTGGAATGCAGTGGCTGTTCCCGGCCACTGCAGCCTCAAACTGTTGGGCTCCGGTGATCCTTCTGCCTCAGCCTTCCAAGTAGCTGGAACTACAGACGCGCGCTACCACACCTAGCTAATTTTTTGATTTATTGTAGAGATGAGGTCTCACCAAATTGCCCAAGCGGGTCTCAAACAATTCACTCACCTTAGCCTCCCAAGGCGTGGGATTACAGGCTGAGCCACCAAGCCCGGTTTATATTTGACTTTTAAAGAAACTGTCAAACTGTTTTCCAAAATAGTTGTACCATATTACATTCTCACCAGCAGTGTATGAAAGAGTTCCAGTCATTCTGCCTTCTCGTTTATTTTAGATATTGTCAGACATGTTTAATTTTAGCCTCTCTCATAGATGTGCAGTGATGTCTCGTTGTGATTTCAATGTGCATTTCTCTAATGACAATGATGTTAAGCATTTTACATGCAAATTTATCATTTATATATCTTAATTGATGAAGCATCTATTTACATGTTTTACCCACGTTTAATTGGGTTGTTTTCATACTATAAAGTTTTTTAGAGGTCATTATTATGATTACAAGTACTCCGTGTGATAATTGATTTGTAAACATTTTCTTCCAAGCTGTGAATTGTCTCTTCTTTCTCTTAACTATGTTTTTGATGAAGTACAATTTATCAGTATTTTCCCTTTATGATCCATGATTTGGGGTTGGCATCTAAGAAATAGTTGCCTCAGTATTTCTCAACTTTTCTTTCATTATTGCCTAAAAAAAGCTTTTAAAATTTATTTTTCATAATTGACTTTTCTGTGAAATTTTGCTACCATAGATATACACACACAATTACAATAACTAAATTTTTTTTCATCCTCCAAAAACCATATTTACTCACTTAGGGAAAATATTCTCCTGTTGAGAATTTATGGTCTAACCCAGGCTCACTAAGTTTTTCTCCTATGTTTTCCTCTAGAAGCTTTATAGTTTTAGGTTTATATTTAGTTCTATATATCATTTTTGAGTTCATTTTTGTAGATTTTGAGGTGTGGATTAGTTTTTTATGTGTATGAATATTGGAATTATTCCCACAACATTTGTTGAAAAGACTGTCCTTTTCCCGCTGAATTCTTGCCTTTGTAGTTTTGTTAAATATCAAATGATCATACATATGGGAACCTATTTCTAGACTTTCTATTCTGTAACATTGACTTATTTGTCTGTCCTATGCCAATAACACATTATCCTGATGACTTTACATTTAAAGTAAGTTTGCAATTCCTGAAAGCTCTAAAAATCGACCTTCCATATGACCCCGCAATCCCCCTACCGGGAATATACCCTGAAGAACTCAAATCACTCTATAAAAAAGATACCTGCACACGTATGTTTATCGCAGCATTGTTCACAATAGCAAGA
>CAUYQG010225454.1:0-16234 GCA_963574415.1 Tarsius wallacei | reverse complement strand
TGTGATGGGAAACTACTGGGGGGGTGTACTGGGATGGAATGGGTGGGGTAATTAATGGTAGAAAATATCTTTCTGGGGATTGGAGGACACCCCTTATCAACAAGGGTGCCTTAACGATGCATATTTGTAAACCTAACCCTTAGCTGTACCCCACAATTTTAAAATAAAAAATATAAAAAAGAAAATCATGTGTTCTCACAGAATCTGGAGTGTGTTAGAGAAAAGGAGAGAGGGAGAGAGAGATAAAGAAAGAAAACAGGCAGATGAGGAGAAAAGAGGCCAGGGTATACTTCCAGGGAGGGTGGATGGAGCTCTGAGTTGCAAGTGGCTGCCCAGAGTGGCACCACTGAGCACCACAGTCCCGTGGAGGCCCGTCCTGGCTTCCTCCAGGCCCTGTGGGTGACAGCACGAGGTCATGAACCAGGACACCAGGGCCCCAGCCGGGCCAGGCTGGCCTCTCAGGAACCCGTGATCCCCTCTGGAAAGACCGGTAAGTGACCTGTCCTCAGGAGTAGATGCCCAGCTTACTGGCCAGAGGTGGGCGCTCAGCAGGGACAGCTGTTCTCAGCTGTGCACACAGAGCGTGTGTGTGCAGGATGAGAGGAAGCAGGATGAACCCTTCCTGAAGGCTGCCTTGCGAGCCCACCGAGCCCCACTCCCCGGTCTGGCCCTGTATTGCCCTTCCCAGCCCACCTCGCTCCCAGGGCGTGGCAGCACCATCGTGTGACGAGGTGGTTTCCGGTCCCCAAATACTCCTCTGCCCTTCCCCAAGGGTGCCTGACAGGAAATGACCCTCCCTTCACTTCCCGGGCCCTGAGTAGACTCATTGGCTGGCTGAACAGGAATCGAAAATGAGTGACGGTGACCGAGGAGCTGTGGACGCCTTCCCTCGGTTGACTCAGTCAGGGCCGGCGGGTACATGCATGTCTAGGCAGGACGGTCTTGCTCACAGTGGATCACAGCGGACGAAATCCAAGGGATTCGGGCAAGCTCTGCTCGGCTTTTCCTCTTGGGTGGTTGGCCGGCTTCCTCCTTGGTCTCCCTCTTTGTTCTCTCTCCCCCCAGGTCCAGATGAGTTCTCCTTCCTCTCCACGGCCCAGGCAACGGTCTGGGGTCACCCTCAGGACCTGTGAAACCATGGGATGCTCTTCTGCCAATACCCACGCATGTCTTGGCATGGTATCAAAGTGTCGATAGTGGCCGATCTATCCTCTCCCTCACACCCATCAAGGCTGGAGAGGGAATGGGGAAGCACAGAACCCATCGGTGCCTGGGCAATTGGAAAGGGGTGCCGGGCTCCAGTGAGGCCTTGGTCCTCCGACCGGTGAAGGTCAGCTCTGAGGCTCTCCCCCACCACCCGCGAGCCGACCCCAGGCCAGGCTCTTGTGGCTCTCCTGCCGGCCCCGATCACAGCGGGTCCGTGCCGGGCATTCCCGCAGCGAATCCCACCCGCCTGGTGCTAAACGGCTCTGTTACCTGATCCCGCCAAATCCCTTTCCGGAGGCAGTGCCCGGCCCGGCAGGCGTGGGGACTGGTGTGTCTGTCGCACCTTCTGCTTCTCTGGTGAGGATGCTCACATTTTTGCTGAAGTAGGTGGAGCCTCACAGCAGAGCTGCCCCCCTGCAGGGATTTCTGGTGGCTGCGCTGTCTTAGGAGGCGTCAGCCTGGATGGAGTAGGGTGTGTGTGTGTCGAGTGTGTGTGTGTGTGATATGTGCATGTATGTGTTATACGTGTTATGTGCATGTATGTAAGCGATCGCCATCTTTTTTTCATTGTCCAAAAACACTTAAGAAGTGACACAACAGCGCAGCAAAACACATAGCTCGTCATTTAAAACCAGAAGAGCCAATGAAAAGCCAGTACAGATTCTTATTTTGACTTAAAAACAAAAGCAAAGGTGCACATTGGGAGTTGAACGACTGTGTTCTTTCTACTTTCTGGAGATGACATACGTGCTTTCTGGTAAGCAATGCTCTCCCAAACACTGCACTAAACCAAAGCCGGCAGGCCACCAGTAGAGTTGAACTAAACCAAAGCCGGCAGGCCACCAGTAGAGCTGCTTACCACCTCTCAGGTAAGTTGAACCAGGTGCTGACGGAATGTGGAATCATCTGAAAGGGGACAAGTGCTTTCTGTCTGCAGAGACACAGGATAAATGTCCCCTTTATGTCCTTCTCAGGGCTGCTGCACCCACCGACTGGTCCCCGTTGGCTGTGGGGCTGGGTCCTCTGCTAAGTCTCCCCTGTCCTGATGCCTACCATATTGGAGGCAGGTCACCTGGTGCCCATTGTCATTCACTGAGGACTGACTGAGTGCTCTTAAGGTGCCACTAGGAGCTGAGGTCAGTGGCGGGCCAGGCAGTGGTGGCTCTTTCCTCCACATTGGCCTCCAGTGGGGAGGCAGGAGCCAGGCACCGTCGATGTGGTCTCCGGTCTGGCAGCCAACACGTGGGTGCTCGGGGGATGCAGGGAGGCTTGCGGAGGACCAGCCTGTCTGCGAGAGCAAGAGGGGGCAAGAGTTAGCTCCTCTGAAGGCGGGAGGGGTGGGAGGCTGGGGCCAGAGGCCAGGAAGGAGGAGAGTTTTTAAGAAAGGAGAGCGGTCACAGTGGTCAAGGCAGCGAAAGGACAAGGAAGGACATCTGGAAGGGCCCCTGGGCCTATGTACAGGGAGGGCAGCAGTGAGGGTCAGACACCTCCTCACGTGTCCCCCGTCAGAGCCCGGCCCTACAGCCCCACGGGGCACCCGAGTCCGGGTGGTGGCTCCACCTCAGCCCCTGACTTGGTCCCAAGAGCCCATGGGGCGTCCGTGGTTAGGCATCCCCACCCTGGGGCCTGATGGAAGGTTCAAGTCCCCACTCACCTCTGCTGACCACCTGTGTGACCCGGAGAAAGTGAGTCAACAATCCAACACTGTGAATGTGTCCAGGATCATTCCATTTCACAGAGGGAGAAACTGAGGCACAGGGAGCACCATAGTAGCTGTGTCACTGTGGTTTAGACATTCCCAAGTTGGCGTCGCCTTTCCTTAACAAGCAACCCAAACATGGCCACCCTGTCTGAGTGTGGCCGAGTCAGTCCTTTCTGATAGCTCTTACCCCACGTCGGTGGTCATTTCAGCCCGGGCAGCTCCATATGCAGTGGTGTTAAGAGGCTTGCGGCCTCACTGGTCTATCAAAGTGGGAACACTTCCCTGGTGGATTTCCATCCCTCGTTGACGGGGCTGTGGGCCTCAGCTGGGGACGGTGTCGTTCACGGTTGAGGGTGCTGCCAAGGGCAGGTGGGTGTGGCGGCTGTGCTTGAGAGGCCGGTGGGCAGACGCTCCAAGGGCCCTGGGCATCGGCTCTTCCCAGCCCAGCCTCAGGAGCAGTGCTGACGGACGGCGGCCTGTCCCCTTAGAAAGCTGGAGACGTTTCTCAAAAGCCTCCTGTGTGTTCGGGGCTCTGAAGGATGTGTTGCCGCGCTCTGTCCTCGGGAAGCGCCTGGGTACGGAGAGCACTGTCTGCTCACACATCGCAGCCCTGCGCTCTCGGTAGGGTGGTCGTGGCGGGGCGGGAGGTGATTCAGCGGATCCCGGTGCTTGCTGGGCGGCCCGGAGGCAGGGGCCAGACCCCGGGGCGTGAAGATTGAGGAGGTCTGGGAAAGAGCCCTGCCGCCTGTAGCTGCTCAGCACTTGCCGGGACGTGGCGGCTGCAGGCTGCGGGCCTGGCCTTCTCTGGGGGCCCGTGTGTTGCGTCTTGCGTCTCTACCTTACTGCTGTGACATTGGCTGCCCTGGCATTTCACGCGGCGCGGGGGTGCCCTGCGTTCTGGCGGGGGGCAGCGTCAGGTCCACATGTCACTTGGCTCCTCCCCACGGCAGCGGGGCCCTGCCCACGTGGGTCCTCGGCTCTCCACGGTGCCGTGCGCCACGGGCCCCCTCTGATGCTATCACTTGCCCTCCACGGGGCTCCGCATGGGCTGTCTACACAAGCAGGATCAAAACTCCTGCTAAGCCACGGCTCTTTGGAAGAAGATGATTTCAAAAGTCCGTAGTTTTATTTAGATCCACCAAGAACTGAAGCACATGACCGGCCTGGTCACGAGAAAGCGCAAATGCGTCTCCTGGTGAGGCTACTTCCTCCGGTCTCTTCCTCCGTCCTGAAACACACCTCCCCCCCGGCTGGCACTGTCACCAGGACTGCCTCTTGGTCAGCGCTCACTGCCCCAGGGGTTCTGGGAGCTGACGGCCAAAACCCGCACTCCGGAGCTGCAGCTTGAGCTCACAAGGCAGATGTTTTCCGTTCCCCGACTTCTGTCTGTGTGAACCGCCAGCGCTCGGGAGCAGGAAGAGGAGAGGTCTGCCTCCAGCCCAAGCACCACAACACACTGGAGGCGGTTATTTCACTTTCTGCACCCAGGTCCCTTGGCTGTAAGGCATCCACCCAAACTGCCTCCTGGGGAAGCTGGGAGGACTCGACGCATTCACACAGGACGCGGGTCCACAGGGCTCTCCCTTCGTTCCCGTGGTGCATGCGTAAGATGATCTCACCCCCTGCCCTAGGCTGGAGGGGCCCCCCCGGGTGGGATGGAAGCACTGCCTCCTTCTGAACCAGGGCGAGGGCCAAGCCACGCAAGGCTGGAGGGCTGCCCTCTCTCATGACGCACAACGGTCCAGACCCTGGGTGGGATGGCGGGCCAGCCTTGGCCAAGTGTCCGAGTCGGTGAAGACTTTCTTGCACCTTCCTTTGCTTTGCTCTCTCCCTTCCTCCAGGTCCCAGTTCAGGGTTAAGAGCACGGGCTTTGGGATCAGGCGACCAGACGGCAGGATGCAGGGACACCCACCTCCGTGCCCACTGGAGAGGGATGTGGCTGCCTCTCCCTGTGTCCTGCTGCTCCGTCTCTTTGCTCCTTCCTCCCTGATCCACGAGGAAGGGCCAGGAGAAAGCTTTAACTCCCACCCTCTCCTCTGCCAGGTGCCGCTGTCCCGGGTAAAGGGTGACCAGGACACAGGAATTCAGTGCCGACGCCACACTGCCCAAGACAACCCCTGCCACAGCTTGGGAGGAAAGGTGCCAAGCTCGGCGATGTTCCCTTAGACCGCAGTGGGGGGACACCAAGCTAAACATTTGGTGGCTCTGTTCCTGACACCTGCAGAGGGTCCCTGGAGGCCCAGCCACACGGCTGCCCAGCCTCCAGGGCCTTCCCATTGCACCCAGGGTGACTGGGGGATGGGGCTCCCATGGCGTCTGCCCTCCAAGGCTCCCTGCACCGCGGGGCACACAGACTCATGCCCTGGGCCCGCCGACCCAGTTGGAGCCATCTCCGGCTTCTCGCTTGGCTTCCTGGGTTGCTTGGTGTCCCAAGTCATCATGCGTCTCGCCTCTTGCCTCTGCCGCCGGGGCCTGACAGTGACACCACCAGAGTCTTGGCGTCTTTCAGGGTTTGCCTTTGTGGCACCTTCTTCCAGGGAGTCTTCCGTGATGTGCCGCCTAGGTCAGGCACCACTCCTCTCGGACCAGACCTCCGTCAGCAGCAGCCCTGCAGAGGAGTCCTGTGAGTGTCATGGGTCCCACCCTGTCATCCTTGCCCGCCTGAGTGCAGAGCCTGCCTCCTCTGTCTGCCCTCTCCCCCTCAGTGAGTACCTTCCACCAGCAGCACCTGGTCCACATGCACGGATGAAAGATGAGCAAATAAACACCAGGAAACGTGAGCCTGCTAGAGCTGTGAGCACCGTCTTGCATGCTAGTTCAGCTTCTTCTCTGCCTCGCCGTTTGTGAACTTTACTGTTTGTTGGCATTTGTCTGTCCTTTAAGACCAATTTAAGAATTTCATCAAAGTTCACATTCATAGTTCATATCTTGGAATGAGGTTGTCGTTTTGTCTCTTCTTTCCGTCCCCTAGGAATGGGAATATCAGGAGAGGTCCGTGGCATGAGCCATATTCATTAAGCTTAATTCTTCCTGGTCTTAACGTGTCTTTCAAATATTGGTGGTGCCACGTCCTGGGTTTTAAGTTAAGGAAGTAACAAAATCACCCCAGGCAGCCTCGTGTGCATCCTGTCCTGTAGCCCTGAAATTCGGTGTGAAGTGTCTGAAATGAGGCTTGGTGAGTTAGATAGAGATGTTTACTTCAAATTTAATGAAAAGGTGGCAGTTTGAGTAATGTTCTTTGCGGGAAAAAACATTCCTGCTCTGCATTTTAGATGGAGTGTGACAAAGTTTGCAGTTTCCAGTTGGTCTCCTGCAGGGAGTGGATGCAGCCAGGATGGACACTGGGCTCCCCAGAGGAGCTCAGATAGGATAGGAGCCCCTTTATCCTGGAGGCCGTGAGTTGGCCCGTGGGAAGGGCCTGGCCCAGATCTGGCACTCAAGAAGTGAAAGCTGGAAAACATTCCCCTGGACACGTCACATAGATTCACTGCCTCTCAATTCTGATATCTCTCAAATGTGATGATTGTGGTGGGAAATGGAGAACGACACAACCACGTGTCCCGGTGCTTTAAAATAAAACAACTGCATTAGGGAGTGTAGGCATTGCTAAAAGGAAAAACACAGAAGAGTCAAGCAGGTGTTCCTGAGTATCGTTTGAGTGGAAGAAGAAACAAAAGCCAAGTGAGACAGAGAGAGAACGCTCAGATGACTCCTTTCAGACCAGGACGGGACCGCCAAGACAGGGCTGTGCGCCAGCGGCCAAGTCAATGCTTGCAGCAAGATGGCAGCAAAAAAGGCCAGGAAGCCTCGGCTGCTCTGGGCTCATGGGTCCCGTGGATTCGGCCTCTTCCCAGTTGGGATCTGCAGCTCTAAGGGCACAAGGACCCGTGGACGATGCATCTTCCAAGCAGTGTTTTGTGTGGCCCTTTCCCTGGATATTTCCCGAGCAGCACCTGGGTGGAGACCCGGGATGCAGCTTCCTGGGTGCACAGGCTTTGGGGTGGGGTCTCTGGGAACGAGCAAGAGCCCATCAAAGTGAGACCATCTTTGCTCCACTGTGCAGGAATGCCCAGGAGATGTTGGCCGGGCTCTGTGTGCCCCTTGATCAGAGGCCTCCCAGGCTCCGGGGCAGCAGGCCCACCTTTGGCAAGTTCCAGGAAAGGGGAGGGACAAGGCAGCCACGACCGTGCTGAGACAGGGCTCCCGAACCTGCCAGTGGGTGACCTTCGCCAGCGTGTGAGTACGGGGAGCACCCATACCCCAGTTGCCCTGCCCCCATGTGAGTCCTGGGTGGAGGCGAATGACAAGAGGCAGATGTGGGGCCGTCCCTTCGTCTTCCTCCTTGGCATCTCCCACCGAAAGGAGGCCCCTTCGGTGACTTGGGAGGGCTGTTTCTGCATCCTCGTGAAGAAGCGGGGAGCATCTCCTTCGAGGGGCAGGTCTGCGGCTCCCTGCAGTTACCCTTGAGAGGGGGAGACGGTGCGGGGAACCCAGAGCCTTCCTTACTGAGCTCTGTCTTCGGCTTAGGTTTCCACGGAAACCACGGGAAGTTGAAGAAACAGGCCTGTGAAAGTTTCTCCGCTATCATTATTTTAAAGAATCCGGCTCCCCCTTTCTCGCCCACATTCAGATAACGGTTTCCATGGAAACCGGAGAGGAGCTGCCAGAATGATAGGAAGCCAGATTTTGGCAGTGTCCCATGGTTGTTTGCGGAGGCGAGGAAAAGAGGGGAAGGAACAGAAAGATGGGGCACAGGGGCTGCCAGAGACCCAGCCCCGCCCCCACCCGCCCCTGGGCTCCTGGTCAGAAGAAGTTTTTGCCATGCTGGGAGGAAGGGGCTTAGGGACATCTCCACGCCCCCCCACTCTGTCTCCGATGATTCTTTTTACTCTTCTGCCTTGTGATGGCTTTAAGCCCAAAGGGCCAAAAGTCCCAAGGCCTTTTATCCCAAAGTGCGCCCTTCCATGGGCACCTGTGAGACCCGAGGGGTCCTCAGTCACATCCCCAGCCTACTGGGGTATCCTCACAGGGAAATCCAGGAGGGACAAAGAGCACAGTGCTCACTTGGGTTCCGGAGCCAGCAGGTGGAGACGCCCTCAGTCCAGCTTCAAAGAGCGTCCTGAGGCTGAGCGGCTTGGCAAGGTCTCACAGCTGCTAAGTGTCCATCCGTCTCTGGTCCCCGGGGCTGCAGGCTCATGGTGCCTGCGTACTGCTGCAGGTGAGATCGCGGGCCCGTGCCCAGGGCAGGAGAAAGGGGTCCTCAAGGGCCTCTGAGGCCTTTCCAGGTACTGGGATTGAAGCCAGGAGAGGCAGCAGGGCCAGCCTAGGAGGTGGTTCCCACAGCTTCCTGGAGCGCCACGCTGGCACACTCTGGGGTGTTTGTGCATCGAGCCCGTACACCTTCCTCAGTCGGTTAATAGTGTGTCCCTCTCCCCAGAAGATATGTCCACCTGGTATCTGTGACCTTATTTAGATAAAGATCTTGTAGACATAAGTGGAGACGTGAGTTAAGTTGAGGAACTTGAGACAAGATACTCGTGGATTTATAATGGAAGGGAGAAGCAGATAATTCAACAATAATAGTTGGTGATTTTGACATCGCATTTTTAATGATGGGTAGATAACCAGACAAAAGGTAGATAAAGAAATTGGAGACCGAACGACACTGTAAATGAACTTGTCTTAATAGACATACTCAGAACACTATACACAATAGCAAACACACATCCTTCTCAAATGCACATAAGACATTATCTGGGATTGGCCATATCTTGGCTGTAAGACAAACTTAAATACACGTAAAAAGACTGCAATCATACAAAGTATCTCCTGATCAAAATGGAGTAAAATTAAAAATCAACAAGAGAAGGGAATTTGGAAAATTTACAGATATGTGCAAATTAAACAGAGCATTTGTCAATAACCAGGGGGTCAAATGACTCACGAAGGAAATTAGAAAATACTTGGAGAAGAATAAAGATAAGGACAAAACATGTAAAAACGTACTGGATGCAGCTAAAACAGTGCTTTGAGGGAAGTTTATAGCTGTAAATATCTTTATAAAAAGAAGAAAGATCTCAAATCAATAACCTAACATTTAACCACAAGAAACTAGAAAAAGAAAAGCAAACTAAACCCAGAGTAAGCAGAAAGGAGGAAATCTTAATAATTAGAGTGAAAAGAAATAAAATAAAGAATAGAAAAAACTATAGAAAGAGTCAACAAAACTGAAAATTGGTTACTTAAAAAGCTCAACAAAATTGACAAACCTTTAGCTAGATTGCCCAAGGGAAAAAAGGGGAGAAGGCTCAGATTATTAAAATCAGAAACGAAAGAAGGGACATTAAACCAACTTTGCATATATAAAAAAGGAGTATGAATTATTTATGAACAACTGCATTCCCATAAATTACATAACTAGATGACATCATGGGAAAATACACAAACTACCAAAACTGACTCAAGAAGAAACAGAAAGTTGGCCCAGACTTAAAACAAGTAAAGAGATTAAGTAATTTTACAAACTTTCCCTAAAGAAAGGCTGGACGTACTGGCGATTCCTACCAAACACTAAAGAGGTGCTGTGAATCCCTCACCAACTCTTCCAAAACATGGGAGAACACTTCCCAACTCATTCTGTGATACCAGTATTTTCATGACACAGAACCAGACAAGGACATCACAAGCAAACCGCAGACCACAATTCCTTATGAATATAGACATAAAACCCAGATTTATCCCACAAATGCAAGGTGTATTTAGCATCTGAAAAATCAGTATAATACACCATGTTAATAGATTAAAGGATAAAACCCACATGGTCACCTCAATAGATACAGAAAAAGCATTTGACAAACTGCATCACCCATTCATAACAAAAACGCTCAACACACTTTGAATTAAATGGCCTCAACCTGATAAAGCACACATGTGAAAAGTCCATAGCACACATCATACTCAGTGGCGGAACACTGGGTAACTTACCCCCACGGTCAAGAATAAGACGTGGGTGACACTATTTGCAGGAAATGTCCAGAATAGGCCAATCAGTTGAGAAGCAAAGCAGATTAGTGGTTGACAAGGACAGGGATTGGGGGGAGAGGAAAATGGGGGTGACTGGTAATGGGCATGGGATTTCTTTTGGGGGTGTTGAAACGGTCATAAAATTCGTTGTGATGGTTTCACAACACTGCAAAGATACTCAAACAATTGAACCAGACACTTTTAAAAAGCGAATTTCGTGGTACATAAATCATTTCTTAATAAAGCAGTCTTAGAAAAAACAGAACAGGCCCGGCAGCGATGTTGAAAATCAGGATGGTGGCTGTCTGGTGGGGGTGGGGGTGGGGCACAGACGTGGGGTTTGAGGAGATGGCTGGCCACGTTCTGCTTCTCGGTCTACCTAGGTGCTGGTCCCACGAATGTGTTGGGTTTGTAAAACTCCACTGAGCTATTGACGTATGAGAAAGGAACTTGCGACTCCAACGGGTGGTTCTAGCTGTAGAGTGGGGCAGTGGCGTGGATTATTGTCAGACTTTGAGAACTGTGTCTGGCCTGCAGGAAAGCCTCCAAAAATGTGAGCAGAGGTGACTCCTCTCGTCCTTCCCCGACCACTGGTCTCTGGTCAACGTTGCACCAGGAGGGTTGTCAGGGTCAGCGGAGATCAAGGTGGGCGGTGCAGGAACTGTCCTCTTCCAGGTACTGGTGCCTGGGTGCACCCATTCCCTACACAGACAAAATCTTGGAACGTTCGCTGCTTTCGAGCATCACTCCACATTCCTCTGTTCCCCTGCTCCCCTCTGCCCATCCCAGCTGAAGTTTTTACTGTCTTGTGATGTTCACGGATGCCCCAGAACCCCCTCCCCCAGTCCCGTGGCCCACTACCCCTGCACCTCTCTCCTGGATGACCACGGGCTCCTCCGAGCCCCCTGGGCAGCCCCGAGCCTGCTTCCTGCTGGGCTCTGGAGGCCCCCAGCTGTCTAGACGTATGATGGAAAGGACAGCACCATCCTGTGCTCCTCCCTACCCCAACTGCTGCTGCCCCATTCTGATCCTGGGGTCCCGCAGCATCAAAATTCCTCTCCAATGAACATAACAGCCTCTCCCGGAGCCCCTACCTGTGGACCGTGGCCCAAGAGGCTCTGAGGAATAAACACAGCTGTCCCCCACACAGAGTGGCCATCTGAGCTTCTTGCTGAAGCCCTTAGCTCCCGGTGTGCTCATAGGTGCTCGTGGTGTGTTCTTACTCTCAGCTCTCAAACCCTCTTCCCTCCACATCCCTGCATAGGCTTGGGCATCTCAGACTTCTGGTCTCTGTGGAACTCTGCAGAGCAGCAAACACGCACTTTTTCTTTCTACGTTTTCACTGATTTGGCAGGAAAAATGGTCTTTTGTCTCGTGAATAGTGACAGACAGGTGAACTTTCCTTTCCGAGCACAATCACAAAAGAGGAGCTGGGAGGGGTGGCCTGTCCTCCCTGTTACAGTGGCACTGACCCCTTACCCGGTCAGAGCGTCACAGGACGCCTCTCGACCGCCATAGCCGGCTTCCTTTGTTGTGTTTCTACTTTTCGGTCTGCTTAGCTTTCTACCTACGTATTCAAGACTGTTTTATAATCGTGTTGTCATATTAAACAAAACCTTGCTTGGATTTTGATTCAAATAGGGTAAACCTAGAAATAACTTTAGAAGTAACTGCTTTATGAGTTTCTCTTCCTGAAAAACATCAGGGTTTTTTTTCCTGTCGGTGTTGTAGCAAATTATCACAAACTTGGTAGCTTAAAATAACACACATGTCTTATTTTACCGTTCAGGGGGCAGAGGTCTGAGGCAGGGCTGGTTCCTCCTGGAGGCTCTGGGGGGCGCTCTGTCTCCTGCTTTTTCCAGCTTCTCACGGGCGTCTGCCTCCTCGGGCTCGCGGCCCTCCACCTTTAAAGACGGCGACACAGCATCTTCCAATCTCCTCTCTCTCATTCTCTCTCCCTCAGTTTCTGTCACCCACTTCCTCTTTCTCACTCTGACTCCTCCGTCTCCCTCTTCTAGGGACCCTTGTGAGGACACTGGGTCTCCCATGTAACCCCCGATAAGCTCCCATCTCAAGATTCCCCACCTAACTCACCTGCAGAGACCCTTTTGCCACATAAGGTGACTCACACACAGGCTCTGGGACTAGGATGTGGATGCTTTGGGGGCACGGTTCAGGTGACCACGCATGCCATGCCTCTATGTCTTTGTTAAGTCTTATAATCTTCCACAAATAAATCTCTTGATTGTATAGAAACAATCCTATCAGAAATGTATATTTTTTGCCTCTGTAATGAAAGGTATTGGGATTTTCCCCCCCAGATTGATGATTACTACTATGTAGAAAAAATATTGATTTGTTGACATGATCATATTTTCAACAACTTTACGGAATTCTTTTATGGATTCTCATAGATTTTCTTTGCATTTTCCTGAATGTTCTGGGTACACCGTCATTACATCGACAAATCATGAGACTTTGAACTTCTGTGCAATAATTAGAGTCTATACTTCTAGACTGTTTTACGTGTTGCTAGAACTTCTGCAGAAGGTTGGCGCACAATGGCGACAGAGGGATCTGAGCTTTCGTTTGGGGGTTCAGTCGCCACTCTGCAAAACGTCCTTCTGAGTTTCTTCCTTGCACATCGTGCCTGGGAGTTCCGGTTATGGCGGGGCAGGGGTGACACCTGGGGGACTGGGTTGGGGAGGGCCTGCACCCCCCTCTGTGTGCCTCCTTCAGTCTCCATTTCCACCGGGGCCAGCCTCTTGGAGCTGGGGAGTAGCAGGTGCCTCTATTGTTCTCCTGTGTCCTAAGATCCTTCTCAGGACCTCTCTGTCCCTGAGCCTGGGTTCCACGCCTGGCCAAGTCTGCCCGAGCTCCAGGGAGACCGGCGTCTCCTGTCACATGGGTGTTTCTGGCGGGAAGGGGAAGGCAGCGTGGTTGTCATAACTAAATCTCCAGGCAGCGGGATATAAAATATTTATATCTATATCAAGGAAGACGAATTAAACCAAGGATAAAAACAACCTGCAGACCAGCGCTAGCTAGCTCTTTTGTTTCTGCGAGGACTCCCTTTTTGGGGAGCGCCCCTGTGGGCTCAGGGATTCAGTCCCTCTGGCCCCTTCGCTGAGCACTTCCTTGTTGTCTGTGTCACCCTTTGATGCCATGCGGGTGGACAGCCTGGGAGGTCCAACAGGTGAGTGGGGCGACGGACTGCTCTGGACGGGCAACCCCTCCTTGGGACAGGCAGCCTGGCCTGGGCCCCTCCAGAGGTCGCCTCCAGCCGCCTTTTCTGCTCCTTCTCACTAGGTGCTGCTTGGCCCATCACGGCAATGGGAGGCTGAGCTGGTACCTCTCTGCCTCTGTCCTAAGGGGCCCAGGCAGGGAAACCACCAGCCTGCAGCACGAATCCTACCAAAGAGGTTGTAGGAGAACAGACCGCATATCTTACTCCTCGCAGCAAGCAGCCCAGGGAAATGCAACCAGCTGCTGGTGTCCTCCCACGCGGCTCCCTTCCCGCCCTAGCAGGGTCTCGGCCTGGGCTGGGAGCTCTGCTCTCTGGGGGCGGCATTGTTGGCTCCTTGAACCCACTCCCCGGGCCAGTTGTTTCACTCCAGCGCCAGGCCTCGGGAACAGGTTGGCTGAGCAAATTAATGAGAGAAATCCTGCTTCCTGGCAAATCTCCTCCTCTAGTCAATGTTTGCCAGGCGTGTGATGTGTGCTAGTTTCTGGGGTGAAGATAAGTAAGAGTGGACCATCCTGTGAACACTCATAGTTTTAAAAGTAGTCAGGAGAATGGGGATGACTTAGACACTTCAGACCGTCTCACCGCACATGCCAGCCATGTGGTTGTTTCCGCCAACTTCGCATTAGAAGCCCCAAACCCTGGACGGAGCATGCTGTGTCAGTTCTCCTGCAGAGTTTCTGGCCACCTTGCAGTCCTCTGAGCGTCTTCCCACGCGGGGGGAATCCAAGCGGGCAGAACAACTAGGCCAACTGGATGGTATTGCCTTTACAGACGAGAAGACGGAGCTTGTCACATCTGCCTGAAGTCTCAAGGAGCGGCGGTAAGATTTAGGTGAAATCTTACACTTGTCGAGGAACACTTGGGTGAAATGTCTCTCCCTGTGTGGGGAGAGTATCGGACTTCTGACTTGGAATCGGCAGGGGACTGTGGTTACCTGAGTCCTCTCTACGTGCCTAGGTGATTCCAACACTGCCAGCTTCCCTGGCCCTGTGTGGGGAGCTTCAGACTTCAGAAGACGGGTTCCAGCACCTTTCCACAGATAAAGTCATCGGTGGGTGCAGAAAGGGATGCTTCCATGGGATTTCAGCATCTAGCCGGAGGTGCCGATGGCACTGAGTGGGAAAAAGGACCAAAGTGAATGAGTGTGACCAATCCTGTCTTGCATATAACCTCTCAGTGTTTTATTTTATTTTTTAAGTAGAGTATGGTATTCATGCTCACACTGCTGCCAGTTGGGGAACTAAGGTGCCGGTGGGCCCTGAGAGGAGGAGCCCTCGCTTTTTGTGGGGTCCCCTGTTCAGCCCGTCTGTTCCTTGGTCCTTCCATCACCCTGACCCAGGTCCCACTCCTTCCTGACTACCCGTTCCCCGCAAACTTACCCATTCCACTTCCCACTCCCAGTGTCCACATTCCAGGGCTACACTGCCAATCTCATCACCAGGGCTTGGGAGAACACTTGGATGAAGCCTGCAGGTTGCCATGTGGGTGCTTTCAGGGAGGAAGGCATGACTTTCTATGGAAATGAAAGCATTTGTATTTTCACGTTGACACGCACATGCACCACACACACGTGTGCATACTCGCCAAATAGACACGTGTATGCACACACGCTGCTCGCTGAAGAGCTGCTTTGCAGGTGGGCTTGCTGTCTTTGCTGGAGTCTC
This sequence comes from Tarsius wallacei, assembly GCA_963574415.1. Classification (NCBI taxonomy): domain Eukaryota; kingdom Metazoa; phylum Chordata; class Mammalia; order Primates; family Tarsiidae; genus Tarsius; species Tarsius wallacei. Next base: position 1,392 of record CAUYQG010225454.1, on the reverse strand, counting down.
TTCTCAGGACTGTGAGTCTATGCCGATACATGGCACACGCTGGACACGTCAAGGAAGTGTGTCCCCCTGGGTGGGGCCAAGTGCCGCCAAAGGCATCCACGAACGAAAGGGGTTTGCAGATGTGGGAAGGGAGAGAATTGGTGAAGCCGAGTCACAGGATGGTGTTTCAGCATCAGCCAAAAAACATCATCTGCTACATTAAATGTACATCTTAATTTGCATTTTTTTGCTGTTACAGTTTTCTGTTTATTAAAGTGTTTTGCTGTTAAAGTCATATAAAGGCCAAAAAAAGAGTCTGTACTAGTTCAATATCTGCGCATGTTGAGACAAAACTATAATAAAACAATTCAAAGCCCATACTGGGGATTGAGAAGTTGCATTTCTGTACTCTTCCATTATCTGCATTTGAAAGTGCCCTTCAAGAGACAAGATTTTAAGCTCAGGGTGGGCAAACTGTCCCTAGGCCAAAAAAATCCAGCCTGCGCCTGTTTTTGTCAATAAAGTTTTATTGGGACTTAGCCACATCCATTCTTTTACGCATCACTGTGGTGGCTTTCACACTGCAATGGCGGAGTAAGCTCCCGCACCAGAGACTGCATAGCCTGCAAAGCCTGGAATAGTAGCTGGCCTTTAAAAAGAAACTTGCAGCCGGGCTCGGTGGCTCAGCCTGTAATCCCACGCCTTGGGAGGCTGAGGTGAGTGGATTGCCTGAGCCCGTGGGTTCGAGACCCGCCTGGGCAACTTGGCGAGACCTCATCTCTACAGTAAATCAAAAAAATTAGCCGGGTGTGGTAGTGCGCACCTGTAGTTCTAGCTACTTGGAAGGCTGAGGCGGAAGGATCGCCGGAGCCCAGCATGTCGAGGCTGTGGTGGCCAGAAGCAGCCACTGCACTCCAGTCTGGGCGGCAGAGTTAGACTCCAACTCAAAAAAAAAAAAAAAAGAAACTTGCTGACCCCTACCTCAAATAACTGCTTGTCTAAAGCTGGGTGGACATCGGCATCAACAGTGAGTTTAAAAACAACATGAAGCCGGGCTTGGTGGCTCAGCCTGTAATCCCACGCCTTGGGAGGCTGAGGTGAGTGGATTGCCTGAACCCATGGGTTCGAGACCCGCCTGGGCAACTTGGCGAGACCTCATCTCTACAATAAATCAAAAATTAGCCAGGCGTGGTAGCGCGCGCCTGTAATTCCGGCTACTCGGAAGGCTGAGGCGGAAGGATCGCCGGAGTCCAGCAGGTTGAGGCTGCGGTGGCCGGGAGCGGCCACTGCACTCCAGTCTGGGCGACAGAGTGAGACTCCAACTCAAAAAAAAAACAAAACCAAAAAAATCCCCCCAAAAAAACAATATGAATATGCAAAACTAGGTCCTGATGCCTGCTCTTGACTTCTGAC
>CAUYQG010225452.1:0-18347 GCA_963574415.1 Tarsius wallacei | reverse complement strand
CCTCATGCACATTTGGGTTACATTAGTTATTTTTATTGTGAAACAAATTATACATACCCAAGGGTATATAGAATGCATGTGAGCAGTTTAAAAAGTATAATTACAATCATAAAACAAAGCACTCAAGATCTCACCAGTCAGCTTAAAGTGAGAACACTACCAGCTTTTGGAAGATTCTTGGGTGAACCACCTCCACTGCTCCCTTCTCCATCCTCAGGGGAAGCTCTTCATCCCCTTGGCTGTGTTTATAGTTTTATCTCACACATAGTGATCCCCAAATAATGTTACCTTGTTTTGCGTGTTTTTAAACTTTATATAAATGTAAACAGATTATTCTGTGAGTTGTTTTTGTCCCTTTCACCATTTAGTTTTTTGAGATTTATCCACATTCTTGGATGTGCAACAGGCTATTCATTGGTGTGTAATGCTCCATAGTACGGCATAACACAGCTTATTAATACCATCTGTTTTTGATAGACCTATATTTTCTGTTCTGGGGTTTCTTTTTTTGTTTTTTGGTTTGTTTTTTTAATGAACAATGATCCTGGAACATTCTTGTATCTCATAGAGCAAGAGATTTCAGGTTATACAAGGTCTGACAATTAGGTTCGTGAACCACCCTAGAAAAAGTGCTACATACCTCATTGCTGAATATCATTATAGCTACCTTCGAAGTACTTGCCAGTGCCAGTGCCTAGTCCACCCCTCAAATCAATCTGGAACTCTTTTTCTGGAATGGCCATCAGAGCCATCGTTGTATTACCCTTGATGCCCTGAATGCCAGCAAATGTCTTCCTTTATCTTTGGGTAAAGAAAAGGTCATTGGGGTGACCAGGTGAGTAGGGAGGGTGTTCCGATACTGTTATTTGTGCAGTGCTGCCAACGTAAGTGCATGGTGGCAAGTTTACGAACTTAATTATCAGACTTCCACAAATAACGATGACAGTTCTGGTGACCATTCCAAAAGAAAAGTTCCAAAATTGCTTTGACAGCTGGACTAGGTGCTGGCATTGGGGCATATCTTCTCAAGCTGAGTACTTCGAAGGTGACTGTAGTAATATTCAGCAATGAGGTATATAGTGCTTTTTCTAGGATTGTTTGTGAACCTAATTGTCGGACCTTGTATACTTGGAAATAGGATTGCTGAGTCATAGGTTACATTCCTATTAGCTTCACCAAAGTATACTTTATTGCTTTCCCAAAGTGATTCAATCCATTATACGTTACATTTTCATTACTGATAATGCCAGAGACTTTGAAGACCTGAATTGAAGACCTGAAGGAACAGATATACTTGGGAACGCCTTTTAGAGAAAGCCACATTACTGGAAATGGTGGAGACTCCCTGGCCAGTGAAATTTTAATCTTGCATATTCCTCTTTCCTTGACTTCCATTCTCAGACAGAAAATATCTCTTATCACATGAATGTGTTCAGAAGACTTTCAAAAAACCTGAAATGTCAGAAAATAGGAGATTCAAAGTTAGAGGCAGAAAGAAAGGGACATTACCTCGCACACACAGTTTTTGAGGGTCTGGATTGCCTCTTAAGCAATGGATGGGAGAGGGTTGACTTGCTTAGAATTCTTGCTCCCAGAGTTGAAATGCTTTTTCTTTCTATTTATTCTTTTAAACATAGAGAGATGGGATCTCACTGTGTTACCTAGGCTAGCCTTGAACTCCTGGCCTCCAGCAATCCTCCTGCCTTGGCCTCCCAAAGTGCTAAGATTACAGATGAAAACCACTGTGCCTAGCTGTGAAATGCTTTTTTGTAGCCAGAAGTTCTTATAGTTAATAGTAGGACATTGTAACAGCTGTATGTTTTCTAATATTTTGTCTACAGAGGACGTAGAAATAAGGACATAACTTTGCCTGAAATTCTGATATCTTGACACTTAGGCCAACCTTGTGCCTGTGTTTCCTGGAGTAAGTATCTAGCACCCATACACCTTCTTCTCTGCTTTCTCTTTTTTTAGAGATTCAATGAGTCATTCATATTAGAAAAATAACCTGTAACCCTCACAAAACCCCCCAAAAGTAGATATTATTTTAGTGCTAGAAATAAGAAAACTGAGTCTCAGACGAGTAAGTTACTTGACTCAATTTGCATAGCTTCTAGGTGGCAGATTTAAGTGTCAAAGACACATCTGTTTAATTTCATCTGTGCTCTTTCTGTCTCTGTCTCTCTCTGACCTGCTCTGCTTTGTATTTTTACATGCAACCATGTGATTTTTAACAAATGATGTGTCCTGCCTGAGCATCAGATTAAAATAGCAGCTCAAATAGCTTTAATCAACATTTATTTAAAAATGAAATTCTCTGTATGGATGCACATTCCAGTAGGAGCAATATTGTGGCTTGCAAGGGTCTTTCCCTTTGACACTGTTACTGTTGTTGTTATTGTTTTTGTATCTGTCTCCTAAATCTAAGTTCACAGCCTCTGGTTAAGCCTGTGAGTTTAACTTGCTGGATAGCTAAGATGTGCCTACGATTAGTTAGTTCCTGGCTGTAATATTTGCTCCAGTGTATTGTTGCTTATCTGCTATTTTGCTTTCATCCTGTTTTGCTGACTAAGAACATATTTCCTCTCATAGTGGTCAGGATTTTTAGTGGAGGCTTTCCCGGGATATGCTATTACCAGCTCACAACATGGCTCTGATGCTTGCATCAGGAGAGCAGTCAGGCTTGACAGCATACAGCATGCCAATATCCTGCTCCCCGGGGACACTGCTGTCACTGCCTCTCAGCCTCTTTACCTCTCCAGTCACACCTCAGCCTGCTAACAGGGGAGTCAGAAACAGAGAGGAGACATCGTTCAAAATGTGGGAAAAATAATAAAACCAGTTTTTAGCTTGGTGTAGCTTGGGGAAAGTCATTTCAGCTGCCTAAGCTGTACCTAGAGGATGAATTATTCAGACCTTTCTCCTGAGCATCCTTCTTGCTGCTTCCCTTGTCGTTATCACCTCACCTGTTTCCTTCCTCATAGCAGTGTGTAATTTGTTAAGAAAAAGGTTTATTTTGGCTCATGGTTCTACATGGTGCCTGTGGATCTTGGCTTCTGGTAAGGCCTCAGGAAGCTTTTCCTTGCATCGGAAGGTGAAGGGGGAGCAGGCGTGTCACGTGGTGAGGCCAGGAGCAAGAGAGAGAGGAGGGGGTACCAGACACTATAAACAACCAACTCTCCTGTGATCTCATAGAGCACAGAACATACTGATCACTGCCAGAAAGGTACCAACCCCTTCCTGAGGGATCCACCCCCCCATGTTCCAGTTACCTCCCACTGGGTCCCACCTTCAACACTAGGGATCATATTTCAACATGAGATTTGAAGGGGACAAATATCCACACTGTATCACACCTGCTTTCCTGGTCTGGGAAGATAGACTTGCTGGGTCTCCAGGGGGCCTCTGATATACTGGGGATGCAAAAGCTGTGATCTGAGGACCTGTCCTCTGTGACCAAAAGTAATTTACCCCCAAAACAGAAAACTGAAGTAAAAGGAGTTTCTAAATTCTTCTAATAATGGTCATGCCACATGAATAACAATTCCATGTGTCTTATGTATCAGACATTCCTGGTTGCCTTAAATCCTGTATTCTCTATTTTAGTGAATAAACTTGGGAGAGAATTTCAAAGAATGATCAAGACGATGGTGGATGACAATAGACAAGAGATCAAAAGTTTTGTTTGTTTTTTTTTCACAAAGGGCCAGATAGTACATATTGTAGGCTTTCTGGGCCCTTCCATCTCTGTGGAATATTATTCTTTGCTTTGATTTACATTTCCTTAAAAATGTAAAGATTCTTCTTGGCTTGGAATCCTCACACAACTGGGCTATAAGCTGAATTTGGCCTGTAGTTTGCCAACTCCAGTTCTCTAAGCACAAAATCTCAATTTTAAAGCAACAATATATCATTAACAAAAGATCAAGAGAGTTAATATGGTAAGTTCTGAGAGCAAGCAATGAGCAGAAATCTCAGGACCAAACATGAATAATTAGGAAAGAATTTCTGAAAACAGAAATTCTTTCTTAGCAAAAGAAAGGAATAGTCAGAGATTGTGAGAAAATTATTGGAAGGAATTAGGGTGGGAGAAAGAGGCAGGGATACGGGATGAGGACTGAGCAGTGCCTTGAACAAAGTAGAGAAGCTGGACAACTAGAGTAAACATAGCAGGTTAGCATAGTTAGTGGCAAATGCACACCAGCCCTGATATGCAACATTGTGAATTTGCATGGAAATTTGAGAAGAAATTTGCTTCCATCTGTGGCTTATAACTATGGCCTTTTTTTAACTGTGCAAGGGAGACCCCCAAAACTCAGAATTTATTTACAAAAACTTGTGTATTTATTCCTACATGTTGAAACTTCAGTCACCTTCAAAGTACTCTCCGCTTGATGCGATACACCTACTGAGATGCTTTTTCCACTGCTCAAGACAGTTTTTGAACTGGCCAATTTCGATGCCTTTTAGTGCTTGTGTCATTTTTTGTTTCACTTCTTACACATTGGCAAAAACGTTTCCTACTGTGGAAGTTTTTCATTGGGAAAACAACAAAAAAGAGGCGCTCAGGGCAAGATTGGATGAATAGAGAGGGTGGGCATGGAGGTCATGCCATTTTTGGTCAAAAACTGGTGAGTACTCAGGAAGATGTAGACTGGTGTGCTTGTAAATCACCCATCATGAAATGGGCAAACATGTTAAAAGAATCTCTCTCTCTCTCTCTCTCTCTCTCTCTCACTCACTCACACACACACACACACACACACACAAATTCACAGAAGCCAAACAAAGTCTGTCACCACAATGCTAGCTAGTACACCCATGCAGATGGGTTCCTAAAACACCTACCTAGTTGAGGAAGCCTGTACTACAAAGGGCCGATCCTCCAAATGATAATTTTGGCTTTTTGAGGGAGATCCCCTCGTATGTGGCAGGTTATAGACCTTCACATGCTTTCCTGTCACATTCCAATGCTTTAGTTTAGTGCTTGTTCAATCAGCTTTCATGATTACAAACAAAACAAAACAAAGAACAGGAAGAGTTGCAGGATGGGAAGGGTGGGTAGGAGGAACAGACAATTAATAAACCCGAGAAGCTTTTTGTAGATTGGGAAGCAAATGCAATATTATGAGCTACATAACTTTAATCAAAATGTGAACGTTTTCTCCCTCAGATAATTGACCAGCAGAAATTATTCAAGGTGGAGAAAGAGGAAAACCTGAACATGGACTGAGAGGTAATAAAGAAAAGAAGGAAATGAATAAAAAATATAAGACCAAGTTAGAAAGCAGAAAAACAAGCTAATTTTTGTTTGGAAATAATTTGAAAGACAGAGACTTATAAATACATTAAAAGTATTGAATATCTCAGAAAGAGTCCATTTCTCCCAGATTTTGGAAGCATGTTGGATTAGGAGTCAAAATATCTTGGCTTCAGATTTTTAGTTGATTCCTCAGGAGGCTTGTGACTTTAGAAAAGTAATTTAGTTTATCCAAGTCTCAGTTCTCATCAGGGAGATGCAAAGAGTATGTTTTTCTATTTCATAATGGTGTTTTTATTTGTAAGTTGATTATTAAAGGGCTTTGTAACCTGTGAATAACTGTGATAATGACAGTTTTATTAGTTTTAGTATTTGATTAGTGGGTTAACTTTACTCTTGCATCTCTCTGTGTACTGTGATTTAAGGAGTTTCCAAAGGATTAGCTGCCTGTCAAATTTCTCCTAAATTGGACTGTGATAACATGACTAAATTATTTTCATGGGGACCAAAGTTTCTATAGTTTTCAGGTAAACTAGTTAAGGAATATTAAGATGCAAACATCAAATACAAGGTTCAACTCAACTGTGGACATCTGAGCTCTTGACTAACTGGTCACCCAGTGCTATCTGGAGAGAATGGGCAGAACTGTCACTAAATGGAGGGGTCCAAGGAGCTTGAGGGTCATCATAAAACCACTCAATGCCTATCGAGAGAGTACCTGAGGGGGAGTAAGGCATAAAGAAGAGAGGAGAGGCCTTCTGCAAATGGCTTCACAATTATGACTTGGGCTGATTTGTTCTGTCTAGATATAAGGTTTTTGAGGGATGGCGGCCTGTGATCTTGTTCCTTTGAGTACCTTCCCAGTGCCATTTTTGTCCTGAACGAGTGGCTCTCAGGACAGTGTCCTGACTGATCCTCTTAGAATTATTGTGGCCTAGACAGCTAACTTTGCACCAGCAAATCATGTTTTTTTCCTGGGGTCATGTTTTCTAGATTCCCTTGCTTCTGGTTGGGACTGGAAACCAGTGACATGGCAGTGGGCATGACGTGTGTCTTTTATAGGCTGAGGTGATTTAAAAGCAGATGTGCCTTTTCCGCTTTCTTTTTTCTTATCAGCTTGTTGGATATTGATGCCAGTGGCGATGCCGGTAACCGAAACCTGAAGAGAGATGGCCACACAAATGCATGGAGACTGTGTATGCGTCACCGTAGAGAAGAACCACCAGGCTGAGAGCACTTACATTTGACTGGCATGTGAGCAAAAGACTCCTTTTTTAGTGTTAACCACTGGGATTTTTGGCTGAAGTAGCAACTAGTGCCATTTGAATTAATACAACTACTGATATTATTAAACATGTTCCTGAGATGATTTTTCCTCTGCAAATTGCTATCTGCTGGCTTTTCTTCTTGAGTTGCAATCCTTACCCTTTACCTTCTCTTCCCCGAGTCTTCCTATTTACCCTGCAATTATGTCTTCAAATGAATAATGAAACCAAGCAAAGAGCAAAGAGAACAGAAGAGTAATGATTATTTCATTAATTCATTTTTCTTTTTTTCCTGCTTGATTCGACTGCATGGCAGTTGTTCAAGAACTGGTGGAAGTCAAGGATAGATGTTTGTGGGCTCATACTCCCGTGCTGGATATGACAAAGATAGAAACAGGAAAGGCCTTAACTTGCATTGACATGATTTTAAATTGAAAGCCAAGAGGAAGACTGCTTCCTCACCCCTTTCATCCATGAAATCTGTTTCTTTTTCATTTCTTACTTTCTAACTGACAGAGTGCCCTTGAGATGTCAGATTTGTCAGTGGTGCATTCTGTGGTCATTACTTGGTCTATAAAATTGGCACAGGGAGCTCAGAGAGTTGTTTCTACCTAAAAGCAAGCCATGTGCCTGGAGCCCATGTTTATATGCTTTGATGGGAAAAAGTCTGGGAACCCAGAGCAAAATTACCCACACAAAATAAGGAAACAAACAAACAAACAAACAAATCTGGAAAACAAAAAATGTGTGCTTGCAAAAGCACATCAAACTGGTCTTTGAGATCTTGTAATTTTCCTGCTTATATGAATTGTGCTCATGGGTAGACTCACAATATGATCAAGCAGGGGTTGTACTTAAACCAGTTGTCACAGTATGTTATTCGAGGCATAGTATTGGGTAAGACTGTAGTTTCCAAATAAGAAAATTACTCCACAGTTACCTAAGGATTAAGGAGCTTAACTGGAATTGAAAAGATTGTTTGAGGGCTCCCTCAATGGTTTCCACCATCAGTTTATACAGACAATAAAGAAGTGACTTGTTTTGAATAATTGTTTAACTTTCCATAGGCAAATACCTGGCTCTTTGGGAAAGAGCTTACTATATTGTGCTGGATTCTGGGTGAAAATCTTTGGATTCGAGTCTTGACTCTGCCATTTAAAATCTCTTAAGACTTTGGGTAAGTTACAACATTTCTCTCTGCCTCAGTTTCTTCCTTAGTAAAATGGGGACAATCATGGAACCTAACACATAGAGTTGCCAGAGGGATTAAATAAATGAGTTTATAGAACTAGATTATTAGAACAGTAACTGCTAAATAAGAATCCGTTGTTCTAGTGTTGTTTTTCTGATGTGGATAAATGGATTTCTTCCTGTTTGAGCTTCTGTTGGATTGGAACACGGTTGATTTTCCCTCAGACATTTTAAGGGTCTGACTCATGTTCCTTCAGCCTTCCCCAGAGTATATTCACAACACTAGGTATAACCAGCCCTTCTCTTCCAAGAGTCACAGCGAGGTTCTAGGCTTTTCTCTTGAGCCTTTCCCTTCAGCCTTTCTCTGCTGATTCTTTCTGCCTTCCTTGAAATCATACCTTCCCCTCAATGGCAGTTTTACACATGCTAATCCAATCTTCTAGATCTGGTTCAAGAGTTATAATGATGAAGGATTTTCATCAATTGGTGTAGGGGAACTTAATGCTTCACATTTTTCACAGCCAGCTCTGTGGCAAGAGAGGACAGTTTAGTTTAGGAGCAAAAGACAGAACAATAGCTGTGATAATGACAGAGGCAATCACAGAAGGGTGAGAGAGCAAGCTGTCCTAGGATCCCTGTGCAAGGTGAATTGCATGTATCTTGCCTTCCTAACTAAAAGTGTAAGAAATTGACTGAATTGCTTATCTAATAGGTAACATTACCGTAAAGGGAATTATTTTAAATGTCTTTCATACAGGACTCTAACTATACATCTTTTTGTGGCATAATTTCTAAGAACAAAAATAACTCAAGGAAATAAACTCAGCTCAGTAGTTTTATTGCTGATAATAGAATTTTGCATATTGTAGAAAAAGCAAATAAGTAAAGAGGTTAATGAGATTAGAGTCCAAGGTCTTCAATGTATAAGAAAAGAGAAACAAATATAGAAACAAATAAACTAAGAAGGAGGAAGAACCCTATAATATCAAATCTGAGTTGGAAATATCAGTATGAACATAAGATTATATATAACTATATAATATACATGATGCATTATATACTCTATAATCTATATAACCTATCTCTAGTTTATTTGCATATAATCTGTAAGTTGCTTTCTCTCTCTGTGTGTTTGTATGTGTATACAGAAACAGAGAGAGAGAAAGATGGAAAATGACAGAGAAAGAGAGAGAGGAGAGTGACAGAAAGAGAGGGAAAGAGAGAGAGAGAGAGAGAAAGAGAGTGAAAGAACAAAAATGCATGCTCTGTTCACTCTTCAATGAAAGAGCTCAGAAACCATTATGCTATAGTATTGAGCACACCTAGAATTCAGGTAGTGTTTTCCAAAATACCATTCTCTAGAGCTCCTTACAGAACTGGCTGATTTTAGGCAAGTAATATTTATGGTGAGCTCACAATCTCTTACTATACCAAGGAGATGCTAAAGAACGGCTGGGGTCTTGTCAAAAGAATTCAGCTTGGAAGGGCTCTCACTGGCCAATTTGGGACAATATGAAATCAAAAAGAATAATGTTTGTGCTTGATCATGTTGATTGAAATGTCTGAGACCAAAAAGATACTAAAAAAAAAAAAAAAGGAAAAAGGTTGTTTGGTTTTTTGTTTGTTTTTGTTTTTAAGCAGAAAAGTAAGATTATGTGCCACAGTGAAGGTTGTTAGTACAACAACTCCTTACTCTGAAAATTAGTAATTAAAAGGAAGTAGACCAGGCACAGTGGCTCATACCTGTAATCCCAGCACTTTAGGAAGTTGAGGCAGGAGGCTTGCTTGAGCCCAAGGGTTCAATGCAAATATAAATACAAAAATTGGCTGGGTCTGGTGGCACATTCCTGTAGTCCCAACTACTCAGGAGGCTGAGATGGGAAAATCACTTGAGTCCGGGAAGTTGAGGCTGCAGTGAACCAGTTTTGGAGTAAGACCTTGTCTCAAAAAAAAAAAAAAAAAAAATGGACATAGCTAAGCTTTACTCTGTTTGTATTTGTCAGCCTCAAAATCTTAGTGGTTTAAAGCTAAAGATTTTTCACTTTCACTACGTCTCTTCTGGGTTGGCAGGTGTTCTGATTCACATCATCTTAACTTAGGGATGCAGAGTCACAGACTCATTAGTTTAGAGTACTGCTGGTCACCGTGACAGTGGAAAGGAAGGTGCTAGAAAATATATACCATGTCTGCTTGTATTTCATTGACCCACACAAGCAGATACAGGATGCCCAAATTTAGGAAATAATTTTCTTCTTTCCTTTTCCTCGGGGGCAAAGTATGCTTTCTCCTTCCACTGATTTTGTGACTTACTTTGGCCAGTGCAGTGACTGCACGCTGACTGTGTGCGAAGGTTTCAGGGAGCAGCTCAGGCTTTTGCTCTCTCTTTTAATTCATACCATCCAGTAATAGAGGAGCAGACCCTCGGAGGACATTGTTTCTTTATTCAGAGTTCTGGTGTGAGAAACATGTGATGCTGAATGAGGGCCTGCAAGGCCCGAGGAACCAAAGCCTGGCCCAGTCACAGTCCTGAGAGTGAGAAGTATGTGTCGTGATAGTCACTAATCAAATCTGAGTTGCAAATATCATTATGCTCTATAATATACTCACAGAGAAAGCAACTTATAGATTATATGCCAATAAATTAGAGATAGGTTATACAGATTATAGAAAAGTAAACTAATATACCCATTATGTTCTCAGAAGGAAAAAAAAAAAGAAACATACATCAGAATAGCCCCTAAAACTACCACATTGCTTTTTAAATAAAGACCTATTGTAAGTATTGTAGAAGATTTTCAGCTGATACGTGTAGAAAGAATGATACCAGTAGAAACCACCATTTTTCCGTCATCCAAAAACTGATTCAGGCAAGAATTGTAATGAATATTGGAAGCATTAAGTGAAAGGTTGCTAGGAAATGGAATATGTAGATGGGGCTTACGTACCACCCTACAGATTATTTGCTCTTTACAAAGGGTGAAGTGCCCTTTAAAACAGAGAGTACTGTCATCATCAAACTATGCCTCACTGACAGTGGACAGCTTGACATTGTGTGCCTCCTGACATCATGCAGTATGAAGTAACAACACTGCCTGTGAAATGTCCTTACCTGAAATATTCCATCTGTGTTTAATCAAAAATTTAGTACAGATTCCTGATTTATAGGAAATGCAGGGGACATAGGTATGTGTTAAACAAAGCTCTGGGACACCACAAATCAGAAATCTAGTAGTTTTATAAGGCTGTTGTTTGAGACGCTTTAAAATGTCCATGTCCTGAGGGTAAAAAACATTTGTGTCTTGATCTATTCTGGTTTAAAATTAACAAAGGATATAAAACATCTCAATGAAGTGCATAAGCCTTGATTAGAATCTCGTGTGAAGAAGATGACTACAAATGCATTGTTGCTCATTTGGAAAATTTGAATATGGCTGGAATGTTGGATGATATCAGGGTATTTTTTATAATATTTCTGGGTATGATAAAGGTATTGGGGCTACCTCAGAGATCTTTCTTAGTTTAGGAGATGTATTCTGATTTATTTAGTGACTAAATTTCAAATATCTAACCCATTTGGAATAGTTCAGCAATAAATTTATACAGGGACACAAATTCACAAATATAACATTTGCAATTAAGGTAAAATGTTAAAATTACTTGAACCTAAGTGGTGAGTATATGAGTGTTCATTATCTTAGTCTATCAAATTTAAATTTGAAAAATTTTTTAATAAAGTTGGAGACAAAATGAAGCAAGACATGGCATGCAGGAGAGTAGGCGTGTGTGACATTCAAACCTGTGCTCAAAATGTCATCCTGATCCAGAAGTCTAGCAAAGTGAACATGGCCTCCATCTGTATTCTTTTCTTTTTTCTTTTTTGTCAAGGTCTCTCACTCTGTTACCCAGGTTGGAGTGCAGTGGCACGATCATGGCTCACTGCAGCCTCCAACTCCTGGGCTCAAGCAATTTTTCTTCCTCAGCCTTCTGAATAGCTGGGATTGTAGGTGCATGCCTCTATATCTGGCCAATTTAAAAAATATATTTTGTAGAGATAAGGTCTCACTATGATGCCCAGGCTTGTCTTAAACTCCTGGGTCCAAGGAATCCTCTTGCTTCAGCCTCCCAAATTGCTGGGGTTTCTTGTGTGAGCCACCGTGCTTGGCCCCCATCCTTTTTCTTTTGAACCATTTTATTTCCAAAGGTTCTGGACTGAATGGTTGCTCTTGACCTTCTATATTTTTCATATTTTCCCCTTGTACAAAGAACATTCACTAATTAGGAATAAAGATCAATAATCACATTTTACTTGACTTAGGTCCACCTCTCCAGTTTCATATCTATCTTACTGGAAAGCTTGGTGCTTCTCAATTCAAAAAACATATAAAAAACACATTTGCTGAATTGATGTATTATCATTTTTATCTTCCCACCTCTTTTGCCTCTTTCTAAGGTCATTGCTCTTTACTAAGGTTAATTTTACCTTTGCTTCAGAGTACTTCCTTTCCTGATGCCTCCAGGATTCTGATCTGATCTTCTCTTGGCCTCACACTTTGTATAATTTCTGTTGACTCTTGATCATCAACCTGTCTTTCTTTCTCTGTCTCTCTCTGTCTGTCTTTGTCTCTCTCTCTCTTTCTCTTCCTGTCTCTCTCTCTCTCTCTGACTCTCTCTCTCTCACACACATGTGCATGTGCACAGACTCACAACACATCTGTTACTTTCATTTTTAAAATAACTTTTTTTTCCTGCTACCTACCCAGCCTCCCAAGATATTTTGGCCTATCTCTATTCTTCCCATGACAGCTAAGTTTCTGTTAACTACAGCCTATACAAGCTATTGCCATTTTCTGGCCACTTGTTCATTATTTTTATTCATTTGTAAAACAACTCTCACTAAAGTCACAATACAGCAACTTTATAGTCAAATCCAATTTTCTATTTTCTGTACTCATATCTCTCTCTTTTTTCACCTTATAAAACCATTTAGTACCTTTTTCTTCTTCAGTGTTGTCTCTGTAGCATCCTGGCGACCTTATTACAATTTCAGAAGAATGCCTAATGCCAGGTGACTTTAGAATACCAAAAGTGTGGCCAGTCTTGGTGGCTCAGCCTGTAATCCCAGCACTTTGGGAGGTCGAGGCAAGTGGATTGCCTGAGCCCGCAGGTTCAAGACCAGTCCGGGCAACTTGGTGAGACCTCATCTCTACAATACATAAAAAATTAGCTGGGTGTGGCAGCACATGCCTGTAGTTCCTGCTACTTGGAAGGCTGAGGCAGAAGGATCGCTGGAGTGTAGCAGGTTGATGCTGGGGTGGCCGTGAATGTGCCACTGCACTCTAGCCTTGGCGGCAGAGTGAGACTCCGATTCAAAAAAACCCAAAAAGCAGAATACCAGAGGTGCACAGGCCTTCTCCAAGCAGGACTGTTCACTACACAGGATGCTTTCCTCACAAATTCAAGGCCACAGTGGCTCCATTAGCTCAGACTGCTGCCCTCTTCCAGGCTCAACTTCCCATTTGAAAATCTTTGTGTGAGATCTCAGGTTAATAGGAGAAAAGTTGCTCAGGTTTGTCTGAAAAAAGAAAACAGAAAGCCAAGAACTTTGATTAAAATCCTGCAATAATTCTGCCTTCCCTTTTCACTGTTTTCCCCTTAGCACCTGATTAAATGGCAAGAACTAGTCCAGTTTCCATGTGAAACGAGCTAGTGGCACGTCTTCCTTGTTAACTTTCAAAACCTCTTCTTTTCATGTCCCAACATAAATTATCTGGTATATACTCCTGCCCTGGCAAGACACATAGTCATCCCTGAAGCCCTGACTTAAGGACTAGGCTGCTGTGTAAAGATATTCCAGTGACGTAAGACCTGTGGGTAGTTTTCTAGAAGCCTGGGAACCAGTTGCTAATCAGAAAATTCGGAGGAAATAGTAGTTATGGGTTTCTGTGCTTGAAAGAAGGACTAGGATTGACTATATTTTAGAAAACAAAAAGCTGTAGCTCGTCTGATCTTAAACCTTCAGATGACTGAGGGAATAGAAGTCATCTTTTATTTTACCACAACTGAGAACGTAACAAAAGAAAGTGCGTTTGGCTGCAGCAGGAATTAGAATATATTGTTTAGGGAGTTGACCCAGATTAAGTCTAAAATGAATTCTGATATTTTGGGAATGTTGGTCTGCAGGTGTCTTATTGACATAAATTTATATTTAGAAAATATCTTTGGATTTTGGGCTGAAGGAGAAAGACACTTAGGGGCTGGAGAGCAGTTCCTAAATAAAAGATAAGCAATCATATGACAAAATGCCCATCATGTAATATTAGGCCGAAAACATCAGAATACAGAACTGTATTCTGAATGCAGTATTCTTGTAGTGAAAAAAAATGCCCAGCAGATAAATTCTTACTCCACAAACCCCATATTCAAGAAGTATGGCTTTAAATTCCTTTTGCTAGTTCATGTTTAATTTCTATATTCTTTAGTCTATTAGGTGTCAGAAAATTTATTTCAGTTCATTTAACATTGGACCCCACCCTTCCCATAGGCATGACTAAACTACTAGAATTTAGGGAAAAAATTAGATTCATCTGAAAACCATTCTTTAAAATTTTTTGAGACATATTTTATAGACCTATTGAATATATAATAAATATTTTTCAGTATTCCATCAGATCAAAATTGGGTTGATAAACTCTTCTGTATTTTTGCTAACTTTTTTGGTGCCTGAATTATAATTTATTGAAATAACTGTGCTATAATCTTGCACCATCTTGGTGGATTTGTCAATTTATTTCCAAAGGTCTATCAATTTTTTGTTTATATCTGTGAGTCTGTTTAATGAGGTGCATGCATGTTTAGAATTGTTATAGTGTTTTGGTGACTTTAATGTTTAATCATTGTATAGAAACTCTGTCCTTAATGATGCTATTTGTCTTGAAGTCTTCTTGGACTAATATTAATATAGCTATGCTGGCTGTCTTTGGGTTAGTATTTGGCTGGTGTATCTTTTTCCATTCTTTTTTTTCAATCCTTCTGTATTTTCATGCTTTTATATTAATAAATAGCATAGAAACTGTAGTGTGTCTTATTCCAATCTGACATTCCATTTTAACTGGCAAGCTTAGTTTATATGTATTAAGATAATTGATATATTTGGATTTGATGTTAAAATCTTATATATTTTCATGTCATACTTTTTTTCTGTTTGCTTTCTCCTTTTTAAAATGTTCTATAGTACAAATCTTTATGTATTTTTTGTGTATATTTTTTCTTGTATAGTTTTCTTCTTGTTTCATTAATCCTATGTTATAAATTCTGGGGACAAGTCATTTTCTTAAATCTAGATAAATTGCTTCCAGATGTAGCTTTTTTGTGTGTAAATATTTAGGAACAAATCCTCCTCTCTCTCTCTCTCTCTCTTTCTTTCTCTTCTACCTTCTTTCCCTCCTTCCTTCCTTCCCTCCCTCCCTCCTTCTCTCTGAGGTGAAAACTACATAACTTAAAAGTAACCATTTTAAAGTGAGCAATTCTGTGGCATTTAGTACATTCACAGCGGACAACTACCACCTCTATTTAGTTCAAAATATAACGATGTCTCTTTTGCTTAGTTCTGTAATGCATTGCATTAGGTCCTATGCTAGGTTATTTTAATCTTTTTGAAAAAAGAGAACTCTATACATACTCAGCATCTTCAGGGAGATATAAACTGTCTTTGGCCTTGTTCTCTGTCCACTCTACTATTATAATAATTATAATAATTACCAGCTCAATTTAAGGTCAAATGGTTGTCGTTATGAGCTGGTGTTTGACCAGCGTGGCTTTGTCTAGTGAGATGATTCTTGTCCCACTATTTACTGTAGATGCTAAATATTAGATTACAAGAAAACCATCCCCTAAGGGTTACTATTAGACCTCTGCCTGTCTCTATCCACATCTAGAACAAGTTACAGTAAGCATGTATAATTGCCTAGATGGTAAATGAAATGTAATGTTGCAGAGATTCAACCCTCCCATCCCATCCCAAATTCTTCCCTGATGCTTTCTAGGGATTGTAATTTTCAAGCCTATGTGGAAAGGAGAGGAAGGAATCAAATCCTTCACTGCACACATATCAATCAATTGGTATGTGTGCAGTGAAGCGTTTGATCTCAGTTGCCTGCTTGGTGCAGACACCATTTCTCTAATCTGGAGGGGCAGGAAATGGAGGAGAGACATGTGTTTCTTTCTAACTCTATAATTTTAGGCGAATGGATTTTGAGTAGTTGAGTTTGTTAATTGTACTGATTGCTCTTATCAGGTCATTTTCATCTGCTCTTACACTCTAGTAATAGGTTGAAAGATGGTGATTTTTAGAAATCTTTACATTTACCTTATAACTACATCAGGAAGTAGTAGCTGAGCTACATTTCAAGCATACCTTTAAAGGTACAAGTTTTTGGTTTTTGGTTTTTGGTTGCATGAGTGGATTGTGCAGTGGTGTAGAAGTCTGAACTTTAAGTGTACCTGTTACCCCAACTGGTGCTCATTGTACCCGATACGTAATTTTTCATCCCTCATCCCCCTCCTATCCCTTCCTTCTCTGAGTTTCCAGTGCCTGTTATACCATTATATATGCACTTGCACATCCATAGCTCAGCTCTCACTAAGTCAGAATGTGTGATGTTTGCTTTTCTGCTCCTGAGTTAATTCACACTTAAGATAATGACCTCCAATTCCATTCAAGTTTCTGCAAAAGACATTATTTTTTTAATGCTAGATAGTATTCCATTATATGAGGGGGAACCCTCCCAAACTGGAATTTATTTATAAAATATTGTGTATTTGTTCTTGCATGTTTAAAGCTTCAGTCACCTTCAAAGTACTCTCTGATGCAATACACCCATCAAGATGCTTTTTCCACTGCTCAAAACGGTCTTTGAGCTTGTCAATTTTGATGCCTTTTACTGCTTCTGCCATTTTTTGTTTCACCTCTTCCACATTGCCAAAATGTTTCCCCTTGGAGATTTTTTTCATCAGGGAAACAAAAAAAAGTTGCTCGGGGAAGATCCGGTGAAGAGGGAGGGTAAGGCACGGGGGTCATTCTGTGTTTGGTCAAAGAATGCTGAACATTCAGCGTGGCATGGGCAGATTATTCATGTAAATCACTCATCATGAAATAGGCAAACATGTTGAAAGAATCTCCAAAAAAATATTCCCTGAAGCAGAATGCAGCCACTCACAACAACCTAGCTGCTATACTGATGCCAGTGGGTTCATAGGACACTGACCTAGCAAGGAAGCCTGTACTGTAAGAGACACACCTTCCAAAAGGTAATTCTGGTTTTCATTTATTTTTCATTGACCTTATCACCACCAGACACATATTTTTATGTTTTTTTCCCCACTAGACTATAACTTCCTTTAGGCATAGGGTTTTTTTTGTCTTTTGTGAACTATATCTTCATTGCCTTGTATGGAGCCTGGTGCCTTGAATATTTATTATATTAGTATGTTTTCTTTATCTTTTAATATTTTCCTTTTGATATCATAAGTGACTCTGAAGTGAACATCTTTAGGTTTTCATGATATGCAGCTCTAATGTGGACATCTTCTCTTTACTCTTTTCATAAGCTGCATCACTTGAGGGCAATTATTAAGTCAAAGTTGTAACTATTTTTTTTTTACTCTTGATGTGTATCTAAAAAATTGTTTTCCAGGATGTTTTTCAAGCTATCAGAGTTTCCAGTGGTGGATTTGTGATTTTTAACTTTGCTAATTTGATAGGTATATCATGGTAACAATAATTTAATTAATTTTGATTTCTTTGATAATGTTTTTCAGTGACATTTCCATACTTTAATTTACCCTTAATCTATCACAAAGGAGGAGGAACAGCATTGCTTCTACTTCTCTACACTTAATTAATTGAGAAACAATAGATCTTGTGGATCTTTTTTGCCTAAAAAATCTTTGATTATGAAAGAAAAGCTATTCATTGGTATCTGGCTAAAGGAAAAAAAACAAACAAAGCAAGGACTTATCTACTCATTCCATTTGTCATTTTTCTGTGTTGTCTTTCATGAGTTTCATCTTTCTTCTGAAACCTAAGTGAGGTTACCCCTCAGGTCTAACTGTGGAAAATTTTGGCTATTTTTCCTTTCACCACAAAAAGCATGCCTTTCTGCAGGTTCCTAACCAGTTCTAGAGCACTTGATGTTTATCAAAGAGAAAAGGGCAAGAGAACTTTCTCGACAAGTTGGAGGAACCTGACTGAACTTTGAAAGGAAAGCTGTGTGTGGTCAGCTAGTTTTCCCAGCACCATTTACTGAATCGGTTCTCCTCTCCCCAGTGGTGGGTGGTGGAGGCTTTGTCGAAGATGAGTTGGCTGAGAAATTGAGGTTTTGCTTCTGAAATCTCAATTCTATTCCATTGGTCTATATGCTTGTCCTTGTACCAATATCAAGCTGTTTTGATTACTGTAGCTTTAGAGTAAAGTTTAAAGTCTGGTATTGTTGTCTCTGGTTAGGAAGATGCCAAAGTATTTCATTTTTTGTGTAGTTATTTTAAGAGAAGCATTAGAGGATCTGGTTTCTGTTTATTCCCAGACCCACTTGATATTGGATCATGTGATATCAATTCAGATGAGTAAGAGTAAT
>CAUYQG010225448.1:0-11681 GCA_963574415.1 Tarsius wallacei | reverse complement strand
GGTTGAGGTTGCAGTGGCCGGGAGCGGCCACTGCACTCCAGTCTGGGTGACAGAGTGAGACTCCAACTCAAAAAAAATAAAAAATAAAAAATTTACTCCTATGTTTTCTTTTAAAAGTTTTATTGCTTAGCTTTTGTATTTATATGTTTGACCCATTGGGGCTTCATTTTTGTATATTTTGTAAGGGGGAAGCTCTAACCATGCCAATGTATTATAAGACTTAATATTGCTAGTCTGGTGACAGTATCCAAGGCAATCTACATATTCTGTGTAGATTCTGTGTATCCCTATCAAAATTCCAACTGCCATTTTGGCAGAAGTGGCTGATCCTCAACATTTGTTGAGGAGATTATTCTTTTTCCATTCAGTGATCTTAGCACCCTCGTCAAAAACCGACTGATTTTATTTCTAGATTCTGAATTTTATTCCATTGGTCTACATGTCCATATTTATGCCAATACCACATTGTTTTTATTACTGTAACTTTGAACTGATTTTTGAAAATTGGGAAGTGTGATTCCTAATTCCTCCAACTTTGTTATTTTTGGTATTGTGTTGGATAGTCAGGGTCTCTGGAAATTCCAGCTGAATCTGAGCATCAGCTTTTTTCTGCCATTTAAGGATCAGTCATTTCTGCCAAAATGACTGTTGGAATTTTGATAGGGATTACACAGACTATGTAGATTGCCTTGGGTACTATTGCTGTCTTAGCAATATTAAGTATTATAAAACATTGGCATGGGATGTCTTTTCAATTACTTAGATCTTCTATAATTTATTTCATATATGTATATAATTTCAGTGTACAAATTAATTACCTTCTCAGTTAAATTAATCTATTTTATTCTTTTAGATGTTGTTACAAATAGAATTGTTTTCTTAATTTACTTTTCAGATTGTCCATTGTTGTTGTGTACAAACACAACTGGTTTTGCTTACAAGATCAATATCTTCTACCCTGAAATTTTGCTGAGTTTGCTTATTAAATCTAGTGAATTGTTTAGCTCTTTGTGGATTGTTTGAGATTTTTAGTGATAAAATCACATCAGCTGCAAACAGAGATGATTTTACTTCTTTCTGTCTAGGATGTCTTTTATTTCTTTTTCTTGCCTAATTTCTCTAGCTAGAATTTCCAGTGTTATAATGAATAGCAGTGGTGAAAGCAGGTATAATTGCTTTGTTCTTAGTCTCAGTGGCAAACTGTCAGTGTTTCACTATTGAATACAATGTTAACTGTGGGTATTTCACATATGCTTTATCATGTTAAGAAAATTTATTTATTTTTCCTATTTTGTAAGTGCTTCTTATCTTGCAACATAATGGATTTTGTCAGATACTAATTCTGCATACTTTGATATAATTTTATATTTTCCTTATTCTTTTAGTTGTGTATTACATGGATTGATTTTTTTATATGAGACCACTCTTAACATTACTTGAATAAATCCCATAAAGTAATCTTTTAAAAATGCTATTGTACCTGGTTTGCTAGTATTTCGTTGAGAATCTTTGTATCTATATTTATAAAGGATACTTATTGGTCTATAGTTTTCTTTCTTGTGGTGTATTTATCTGATGTCAGGGAAGTATTGACATCATAGAATGAATCAAGTAGTGTTTTCTTTTGTTTCATTTTCTGAAGAAATTTGAGAAGATTAATGTTAATTATTTAATGTGTGATAGAATTCACCAGTGAATCCATCAGCCTCTAAACTTTTTTTTTTTTTTAAACTGGGAGTTTTTATTGTTACTGGTTCAATCTCTTGCTATTGGTCTTCTTAGATTTTTTTTTTTTTTAAGTAAGTTCGGTAATTTGAGTGCTTCTAGAATTTTTTCAAAAATGTATCTGGATTATTTAATTTGCTATCATAGAATTTTTCATAGTATTTTGTTATAACATTTTTATTTCTTTGATTGATAGAATGTTCCCATTTTAATTTCTGATTTCAGTCATCTATCTTCTCTCTTTTTAGTTTGCTCATTTAGCAATTATTAATTTTGTTGGTCTTTCAAATAACCAAATATTGCTTTTGCTGATTATCTCTATTATTGGTTCTCTCAATAGTTAATAAATTATCAAAATTTTCCCTCTAATTTTTTTATTTTCTTCCTTCTTTTATATTTGAAATTAATTTTCTTTTTTTCTTTTTATAAGTCCCTTAAGGCACAAGGTTTGGTGATTAATTTGTGATCTTTCTATTTTATAATATAAGTATTTACTGATATAATATTCCCTCTAAGTACCGCCTTTGCTGCATCCTATATTGTTTTCATTTTCACTCACTTCTAAATATTTAATTTCCTTCCTAATTTCTTCTTTGACACATTGCTTATTGTTTAACTTTAACAATTTATCATCTTTTAAATTTTCACTCTGTTATTAATTTCTAGCTTCATTATATTGTAATCATAGAATAATTTTTATATAATTTCAATTTGGAAAAGCAAAATGAGACTGATTTTGTGACCTAACATATGATTTATTCTAAAAAATATTCCAGGTAGCAAGCTTGGTGGTGACCCATATGTCTCTCAAGCTCTGTTCATTTCCTTATTCTTTTTACTTTCTGCTTCTCAGAACACATAATTGTTCAATTTACTTATTTATTTTTGCATGCTTAAATCTTCTGTTTAACTACTGTAGTGAAATTTTTAATTCATTTATTGTACTTTTTAGCTTCAGTATATTTGATTTTTTTAAAATAATCTCTATTTTCATTCTGTATTTGCTCACATATTGTTCTCCTGGTTTCTTTTAGCTCTTTGTCTATAATTCCCTTCAGTTCTTTGAGCATATTTAAGACAGCTGATTTAAACTCCTTGTCTAATACTAACAAAGTGTGTGTTTCCTTAGAGACAATTTTACTAATTTCTGGGACATAATTATAAATCAAATTCTTCCTTCTCTTCAAGCTTTTTTTTTTTCTTGTTTGCCGTGTGCTTTATTTGCTTGCATGTTCAATGACTTTTCTAAGCCATTTTTGGAAAGCTTATATTATTTGCATGATCTTTGAACTCTCTGTTCTTTATCTTATATTCGGGTTATATTTTGACAGATATTTTCTTAAATTCCAGGGGGAGGAAGAAAGGGGCAAGAAAGAGATTAAAAATTATTAAAATATAAAAAGAAAAATATATTCTAGTCTTTTTAGATTGGCATGGTGTTTGCATACTATTTCAATGCCTAGCCAGGCCACTTAAAATTCTGTCTTATCCTTCATTTTTTGCTTCAGTAAGGCTAAAGATCAGCTAGAGTTGAAAGTTTAGGATATTCTCAAATCTTTTCTAATTATGCATCTTGCCCAGGGTATGTATGTGGCTTTCTAAATTTCTCAAAATACAAAGAGAATTTTTAATATTATTATTTTGTTCTCTTTTATTATTGAGATGTGAGGTACAAGCCAAACTTAAGTACATAAGTAGTCTATATGCAGGTGAGGTTTGAACCACCAACTGGTCCTCACTTCCCCTGGTTTAGAATTAGGTACACTTTTTGATTTCCTGCCCCCTCTCTCCCTCCCCTGGCAGTAATGGTGACTGCCAATCCCTCTGTTCTAGCACTGTGATAAATGTTCAGGACCCACTTATGATTGAGAACATATGGTATTCTGTTTTTCGTTTCTGTGATAGATCACTAAGTATGATGGACCCCAAATCCATCTAGTTTACTGCAAAGTCCATAATTTTGTCTTTCTTTATGGCTGCATTATATTCCATCATGTATATGTATTACATTTTCTTTTCTAGTCTATGTTTGATGGTCAGCAGGATTGGTTCCATGTTTTTGCAATTATGAATAGTGCAGCAATAAACATACATGTGCAGGTTTCTTTTTTGTAGAATGATTTCAGTTCCTCTGTGTGTTTTCCCAGAATGGGGATTGCTGGTCATATGGAGGTAAACTTTTAGTTTTTTAAAAATCACCACACTGTTTTCCATAGAAGTTGGACTAATTTGCACTCCCATCAACAATGTAAAAGCATTCCCTTTTTTCCAAATCCATGCCAGCATCTGTTGTTTTTTTTTTTTATAAATGCTGAACATCTTTACCCAAGTTAGGTGGTATCTCAGTATTTTTTTTTTAATTTGCATTTCTCTGGTGATTAGTGATGCTGAGCCTATGTCTGTTGGTTTTTCATAGAGAAGTGTCTATTCATGTCCTTTGCCCACTTTTTAAAAGGGTTGTATGTTTTTTTTTTTCTCTCTCTTTCAGTTCACTTGAGTTCCTTGTAGATCCTGAATGCTAGGTCCTTGTCAGATACATAATTAGCAAATATTTTTCCCCATTCTATGGGTTATATTCCCACTTTCTCGATGGTTTCTTCTTGCTGTGCAGAAGATTTTCAGTTTGATGAGGTCTCCCAATTGTCTACCGTAGCTTTTATTTCATTCACTTTTGGGGATTTGATCATGAATTGGTTGCTTACTCTTATGTGCCTGAGTGTGTCTTCTACATTTTCGTCTATGATTCTTATAGTTTGAGGTTTTGCATTTAGGTCTTTGATCCATTTACAGTTGATTCTTTGCATATAGCAATAGGTAAGGGTCTTATTTCATTCTTCTGCATGTTGTCAGTTTTCCCAGCACCATTGACTAAATAAAGTCTTTCTCCACAGTGGTTGTTATTGTTGGTTTTGTTGAAGATGAGTTACTTAAGAGATCAGGATTTTGCTTCTGGAATCTCTCCTGTTCAGTTGGTCTATACGTCTGTTCTTGTACCAGTACCAGGTTGCTTTAATTATTGTCACCTTATAGTAAAGTAAATTCTGGAAGTGTAACATCTCCTGCTTTGTTCCTTTAGCTGAGGAATATTTTGACTATTTGTGTTCTTTTCTTCCATATGAATTTCTGTATTGTCGTTTCCAGGACTGAGGAGAATGATGCGGATAATTTGATGGGTTATTGTGTTGAATCTGTAGATTGCCTTGGAATCATCCACCATGACCAAGTTGGCTTCATTTGTGAGATGCAGTGTTTTTTCAACATTTTCAAGACCTTAAACATAATTCAGTACATTAACAAATGTAAAAACAAGAACCACATGATTATATCATTAGATACAGAAAAAGCTTTTGACAAATTACAGCATCCCTTCTTGATGAAAACCCTTGAACACCTAGGCATAATAGGAACATTCCTCAAGACAGAGCCACCCATGATAAATCCACAGCCACCAAATTGCTCAGTTGGCAGAAGTTGGAATCTTTTCCCCTGAAAATGGGAATAAGAGAAAGTTGTCCACTCTCACTCCTCCCTTTCAGCATAATGCTGGAAGTTCTGGCTACAGAAATCAGGCAAGAGATGGAAATCAGTAGTATCCAAATAGGAAAAGAGAAAATTAAGCTATCCCTCTTTGCAAACAATATGACCCTATACCTTGAAAACTCAAGGGAGTCCATCAAAAAGCTCCTTGCACTGATACATGACTTTGGCAAAGTTTTGGGGGTACAACACCAATGTGCAAAAGACAGTGACATTTCTATACATCAGAAACAAACAGGCTGAGAACCAAATAAAAAGCACAATCCCATTCACAATAACCCCCCAAAATATGAAAAACCTTGGCATCTTTCTAACCAAAAAATGAAAGACCTTTATAACAAGAACTAAAAAACACAGCTTAAAGAAATCAAAGAGGACACAAACAAATGGAAAAACTTCCCATGCTCATGGATCGGAAGAATCAATGTCATCAAGATGTTCATTCTACCCAAGGTAATTTTTAATATTCTAATTTCTTTCCCCTGAAAAATCCTTCTCCCCAGCTTTTCTTTCCAAGCTTTAGGGGATCGGTTGTATATTTCAACCATTACCTTTTGCCCCAAGCCTCTGAATGTTGCTTGTCCTAAGATGGTTTTCAAGGTATACCTACTGCTTTTTCACCCTGAAAGAATTCTATGTTAGGTGTAATAAAGACAAGTTCTTGAGCCATTCCCCAGATAAGTAAGAAAAGATGAATACAATGCTTGGTTTTAAAGGTCTGCTCTTCTCCCTCAGGAACCAGACACAATGAGCCACAATGAGAACACTGGCATCATCCTCAAGATTACCACCAAATTATGGGGTGTGGGGTAGAAAAAGCAAGGGAAAATAGAAATTTACACATAGCTTTCTTACCTTTTTTAAGTTGCCCTTTTACTGATTAAGTATTTGCTCAGTTGCATTAATTCTTTGTTTTCCAGAATTCTGATGAAGATGATTTTGATAGTTTTTGCTTGATTTTTCTGAAATTTCTGTGGAGAGATAAGTTAGTGGAGCTGCATACCATTTTTGCTGGTGTCCTATAAACTAATACATTTATAAGTTGCTACTCAGCAATAAATAAGCAATAGACTGACTCAAACTAAAGTTGCATATATATTATGCGTCTCTCTTGATTTCCTCAGTCAGCTTCCCTCTTTGCATCACTTCCTTCATAAGATTGCTGTCTTTAGCTTTGCTACAATAATTCTTGAGGCCTGAACAACATAGCCACTCTTTCATGAACTAATGCATCAACTAACTAGTGACCGTTTATATATGACTTTTGTGAACTCCTATGCATAAAAGTTCAAAACCCACAGACCTGTAATTAAGTACCAGACTGATAAACTAAACCCCAATGTTACTGGCTCCTCCCATCACTCTGGGCTTGGAGAAATTCTGTACTTTTGGCTAAAGGAACTGACTGACTGGAATAACTTGGAAATTATGGCATAACTGTCATTAGAATAAACTGTCAATTGAGAAAAAACAGCAAACATAACAGGGAGAAACAAAACAAATACATTTTGTTTTCTCTTCTTACCCTCCTGAGAGAGGAGGAAAGAAGAAACCAGATAGGCAGACAAATTAAAGTGGATCCCAGTAAAAACTTCTACTGCAAGTCCCACAGACTGGAGTGAGAACACCCATTTCCAGCTAGTGGGCTGCACCTTGCACATGCTTCTCCTTGGTTGGCCCTTTCCAATCACCTCCTGATTTGTGCATTCAAATCCCACACCATGGTGCCTTTCTTTGATTGGTGCTACTGCCACCCAATCAACATGTTCTTAAGCCTATATAAACCCCTGATTTCAGCTTCTGACCAGCAACGTTCCTTTGAGTTCCTTGCTGCTGCCATGAGCTTTTCTAATACATTCCTAATTGCTCATTCTTTGGTGTCAACATCTCTCAGTTTTCCTGGGCATGAAACAAGAAACCAGAACTGCAGAACTTCTAGAACTGCTGAACTAGAATTGCTGCACATGCTGGACTGGGAGAGCTGGGCCCACCGACATGAGAGAGTTTCAACATTCCTTTGGGGCCTGGCTTGAAGACCCACCAAACCAACAGAGTTATAACATGACAGAGTTGTAACATGACAGAGTTGTAACATGTCTCAGTTGTGACATGTCTTAGTTGAAGCATGTCTCAGTTGTAACATGTCACCCAGGGCTGGCTCGCTAGTCTGCCAAACTGACAGAGTTGTGAACACTTCCTTGGAGCTGGCTCATTCATCCACTGAACCATCAGAGCTGTAAACAATTCTTGGGGCTCAGCTCACTGACTCCCAAACTAAGAGGGCTGTAACACTCCTTGGGGGCTCTGTAGCTGTTGACATCCCTGAGTTCTTGGGCACCATTGCTTTCCCTTATCTGGATGCCATCATGTCCCCAGTCACCAGGTGGATCCTAGGCTGACAGTACAGCTTCACAAACTGCAACATCCCTTGGGGACCCAGCTCATCAACTGGTCAGACAAAAACTGTATCATTTCTTGGGGGCTCATGCAGGACTGTCAGATGGGTGAGTTAAAGCAGACCTATCTCTGTCATTTCTGAGCCCTCTCATCTGCAGTTTTCCTATCACATTTTCTTTTCTTTGGGATTGCCATGGCTACTGTTCCCTCTTTGCTCAATGTCATGTGTGTTTTTGCAGCCTAGGGAGATGACATTGTTGGGTAGCTACCTTGGTCATTTGGAATGTGACTCAGGGCAATCTTGTTTTCATCTTTTCCAAGAAGTAGGGGGATGTAAAGATTTTAAGAATTCTCTCTTAACGAAATAATTCAGTGGCAAGAGGGTAGGAGACTTTTTTCCCCCATCATGTCAGCAGATCCTGGAGAATATGAGAAACTTATTTGCAATAAATTGATTTTGGGGAAGCATCTCATTAAGTCAGGTCCTCACTCCTGGGGTTTCCTCTCTTTTGTTTAAGGAGTATCTGGCTATATAGCTTAACTCTAGCATGTAAAGTCTTGTTGGAACATTTAAGGGATTCTATGGGTAGGTAAAATTTGAATGAAAATGTCCCCTTCCCTTTGGCACCTTGTCAACTCTATGCCTGGTAACACAGATACCTTGTTTGTCAGCCCTATTAGAGCCAGCTTACACAAGTTCAATGTCTTGCCTCACTTGAAAAATACTGTTCACGATAGGAAAGCAGTAATAAAGATGCCTGCTGGCTGCTGGTTTCAGTTTTTCAGAGACTGTTAAGGACTGTCTCAATGGACCTGTATACCTTCCTCAGGCACTTCTATGTCTCTGAACTTGAATGATTCCTTATCAAGGAAAGAGAATTTTGCTTGGAAAGTAATTTATCCCATTAATATAGATGTTACAACTTGGCTCAATTCGTAAGTCTACTGGCCAGAGGTTCACAGAAGGTCCCAAGAACACTTTTGCCCTCCTGTTAGAATCTCTTGACCAAATACAATTACTCCAAGGCCTTTTTCAGGACTTAGTTTGGATTAGGAGAAATGTCAGGTTTGAGGAACATAGAGGCATTGTCAACAGCGAAGGGCTGGGCACTGTGCTGACTCCTGCCTAAGTGTGATGACTCTTGCTGACCATGCCCCTTCCACTACGTCTGAATGGAGGTCACACTTGCATCCACGAGGATGCCATGAACATATAAGGATAGGAAAGTAAAGGGACGCCCTTCTTTCTTTGATCCTTATTCATGCACATTGATGGGGAAGTAAGGGAAGTTAAGGGATACCTTCTTTTGCCTCTCTCTCTCTCTCTCTCCAGATGGGTAACAAGCCATCTTGCTATCTGCAGTATACACTCCGCTCAAGTGCATCCTGAGACACTGGGACTCCTTTGACTCTCAGACCCTAAAGAAAAATTATCTTAGATCTTTTTGAATCCAAGCATGGCTGAATTAGAAGCTGTAGAACAGAGAGTTGGCCTCCAGGGATGAAGTCAGTTATTTCAAAAGACAGTCCCAATGAACTGGGGAAACCCATCCCAGAGGTACACTAGGGAAGACATCAGCTCCTGAGGTCACTTCTCTTGGTCCATCCTGCCTCCCTCCCCCACCTAGGTCCTTCCCATACTTCAAACCTGCCCCACCCTAAAAAAAACAAAAACAAAAAACCTTGACCTAGACAAGCTCCCACTTTACTCATGACCCTGCAAGAGATACTTAGTGAATATGTCCCCAGTAAAGAAACAGGTACCCTTTTCCCTACGGAACTTGAAACAATTTAAGGGAAATCTTGGCAGGTTCTCAGATGACCCTGACAAGTATATGGATGCTTTTCAGAATTTAATCCAATTATTTGAGCTCTCCTGGAAGAATGTTATGTTGCTTTTAAACCAAACCCTGACAACCACTGAGAAACAAACAGCCCTGTGAGTGGCAGAGAAGTTTGGGAATGAGTTTCTCATTTTACATGCCAGAGAGGGGTAAGAGCCTTTATTCAGGTGGAAAATCAGCAGTACCTTTGGAGGACCCTAAATGGGACCACAATAGTGACCTGGGAGAATGGAGGAGGAACATTCCTGATGTGCATATTGGAAGGCTTAATAAAGACTATATCTAAACCTCTCAACTACTCTAAGCTATTCATGGTAGAACAGAGGCAGATGAGAATCCCTCAGCCTTTTTGGAAAGGCTAAGAGAGGCTTTGGTTAAGAACACTTCCCTAGATCCTTAGTCAAAGGGCAACTAATCCTAAAACATAAGCTTATTACTTAAGCAGCTCCAGATAGCAGGAGAAAGTTTCAAAAGCAGGCTTTAGGACCAGATAGTATCTTGGAGAACCTCCTAAAAGTGGCCACCTAGGTTTTTAAAAATAGGAATCAGGAGAAAGGCTCAGGAAAAAGAGGATACACAAGAAAAAGAGAGGCTCTAGTGGCCACATTACAGGTTTGAAAACCCCAGGATTCCCAGGTCCACCTGCTAACTGTTATGAATGCAGCAAACCAAGGCATTATAAAGCAACCAGTCGCCAACATGCAGGGTTGCAGAACCAGAGGGTCAAAAGAGGCATCTCTACTGGCAGTCACCATTAGCAACAAAACTCCAACAGTCTATCAGAGACCTGGTAAGAAAGAACCTGCTAAGGGGATGGTGTATTTTTCCATTAGTACAATCTGCAGGGGCACAAGAAGCCTAGTTGCCCCAAAGAGGCCTAAACCTCCAGGACTTTGTCCACTGTATAGGCCAAAGAGTCATTGGAAAATGGATATGCTCTCTTCCAAAGAGAGGAGAGAACACGAGAACACCTAGTTCAGGAATGATGACCATTGAGGAGGCCTGGGAACCCACCTGGCGTAGGTTACTATCCCCCCCCCAACAACACCCAGGTGAATATTAGGGCACTGGAACCCAATTTAATTTCTGAATTAACACAGGTGCCAGTTGTGTAGTCCTGGCCATCCATGTTAGAATATATATATATATCTCCATAATTAAAACTGCTAGAGGTAATTCAAAGTATAAATGTAGAAGGTTATTTTGAAAGGTGGAAATAGAAAAGCCAGAAAAGCAAAGAAAAAATGTAAAAAGAGTTGTTGTTATTGAAGTATATTTTTGGTAAGGAAAGATGTAAAAGATGGTGAATAATTGAGGAAAGGATCTTGTATGGTAAATTTTTATCCTGCAATAAAGTAGCAGGTTATTTAAAGGAGGACAAGTATAGGACAAAAACAGAGGTCTAAGCATGTCAAAAAATGGTATGTGCATATCATAAAGCAGGATGCACGGATGGTTTGTAGCACAAAATTTGTGAAAATAATTCTATGAACAAGAAAGTTTAATGACATTAAGTTTAATGACTTTAATACTTAAACTCATACTTCACAGGGATATACCCTTCAGCCTTCAGGACAGCTGTAATTGAAGGATTGCAAAATCCATTTTCCAACTTCCAGCCAATGGAGGGTTCTTAAAACCCTTCATCAAGCCCCTCATCTAGGAAAGGACAAAACCCTTCAATTAATCCAAAGGCAGTTTTCAGCAGTAAAGATCACTGGAATCGTCTCTTGGATTCATCATACTAGAATGAAAGCTTGGCGTCAAGGAGAAGTTGCCTCTGTTGACCTAGAAGGGCACTCAAAATATTGTCGCGATGAAAATGTGAGACCTCATACTAAAGATGGTAAAAGATGTGTCAATGATTAACTTTCTTTTTTTTTATTCAATATTTTTTGTTATGATATTGTGCGGTACAGTTAAGGGTTAGGTATACAAATATGCTTCATTCAGGCACCCTTGTTGATATGAAGTGTTTCCCCATCCCCAGACAGATATTTACTACCATTAATCCCATCACCCTACCCCTCCCCCCCTATAGTTTCCCACCACTGTCAGTCATTTTCTTGTGGTAATACGTTGGATGATCAAGGTCTACTATATGAGTGAGAACATGTGATACTCAGTTCTTTGTTTCCTTCTTCATTTTCAATTGCTATCTTTGAAGTAAATGGATAT
>CAUYQG010225445.1:0-16523 GCA_963574415.1 Tarsius wallacei | reverse complement strand
CGGTGATTTGAGTTCCTCTGGGTATATTCCCAGAAGGGGGATTGTGGAGTTGTATGGAAGGTCGATTTTTAGATCTTTTAGGAATCGCCAAACTGTTTTCCACAGAGGTGGTATTAAATTCCCATCAACAGTGTAGAAGTGTTCCCTTTTCCCCGCATTCTCTCCAGCATCTGTTGTTTTTCGTTATTGATTATGGCCTTCCTGACTGGAGTTAGGTGGTATCTCAGTGCAGTTTTAATTTGCATTTCTTTGATGACTAACGAGGCTGAGCATTTTTTCATGTATCTGTATGTCTTCTTTTGAGAAGTGTCTATTCATATCTTTGCCCACTTAAAATAAAAACTTATATTTGAGTGCATATTAGAGTCATAAAATTGGAGATTTTTTAATTAGTACATTTTATTTCTAGTTTCTACACATTTTTAAAAAGTTTTTCTGTCTTATAAATTTAGCAACTTAAGCAATTGATTTCTTGTTTTAATAACACTTGTTTAAAGGTGCTATTTTATCTAGAATTGAAATAATTACAAGTCTTTACAAAATATTTTGCTATCAAAATCAGTTGTCACTTGAAAATATTTCTCATTGCTAAATTTTAAGGATTTCAAGCTTGCATATATGTTATAGTTTTTATTTTGAAGGTTTGTCAACTGTATTTAGAATATTAAAACATATCTAAAGAAATCATCTGGCTATAATTAAAGATACATCTACTAGACCATAATATATTACCTAAGTGTTTTAAATGACTTAACAACTTAGACTACAATGGTTTCAAAGAATACATTAGACACTTGGGTGCTCTTTCAAGTTCCCTCTGTGAATTATTATTACCTGGCTGAGTAAGTGGTACGACATCAATGTGGTCTGTTTAGCGCATTGCAGGGAATTACAACTTAACAATAAAAAACAAATAATCAAATTTAAAGTGAGCAAAGAATTTTAATAAACATTTAACAACAACAACAAAAGCCTAGCAAATAAGAAAACACAATGAGATAACACTTTTGCACCCACTGGGATGGCTATAATTAAAGATACATGTAATAACAACTGTTGACAAAGATGGAGAAAAAACGTAGCCCTCATACATTGCTGGTGGGAATAAAATGGTGCAATCATCTTGGAAAACAATTTGATTGTTGTTCGGGATGTTAAACATTGAGTTAGCATATTATCCAGCAATTTTACTCCTAAGTATATACCCAAAAGAAGTAAAAACATATCCACATAAAAATTTGCTCTGAAATATTCATAATAGTGTTATTCATGATAACCTAAATGTGGAAACAGCCCAAATGTCTATCAATTGATAAATGAGTAAGCAAAATTCCATACAATGGGATATTATTTGGTAGTAAAAAGAAATGAAGTTTGATACTTGCTACAATACGCATGAACCCAAAAAATATCATGTTACATGAAAGAAGCCAGTTACAAAAACCACTTTTGATAATTTCATTTATATTAAATATCCAGGTTAAACAAATCTATGGAGACAAAGTAGAATAGTTTTTGCTTATGACTGTAACATTGTTGAGGGGAAATAGGGGATAACTGGTAATGGATGGGGTGAAGTGGGGTTTTGTTCTGTAATGATGAAAATATTCTAAAATTGATTGTGGTTAATATTAGGGAAAGTGATTGAATGTATGTCAAAACTGTACTATTTTTTGTAACAAAAAGATAGTCTAAAAAAATAAAAATAAAATAAAGTTATTCTAAAATAAAAGGTAAAAATAAAAACTAGAGATTAATATCTAGTATATTCAGGAATTCCTCAAAACAACAAGAATAAGACAGAAAATTCAATTAAAAATCAGGCCAATGAAATTAATAGTCAAATCAGAGAAAATGAAATATTAAAGACTAACACATTTTAAAAAGAATTTCTCATTCATTTGATAAACATTGTAAAAAATGACATAACTCTTCATATCTATCAGCTGACAAATGTTACAAAATCAGAGAATAATAAGT
The DNA here is from genome assembly GCA_963574415.1 of Tarsius wallacei. Lineage (NCBI taxonomy): Eukaryota > Metazoa > Chordata > Mammalia > Primates > Tarsiidae > Tarsius > Tarsius wallacei. The sequence goes on along the minus strand of CAUYQG010225445.1, from coordinate 14,543 downwards.
TTTATTGAAGATGAGGGCAAGCAAGTATTCTCGTGCTGTTGGGGGTATAAACTGGTGTAACCATACTGAAGAACAATATGTTAATGGCTGACTAAATTAAGTATGCAAATACCCAATGACCTAGAAACCTCATCCTATAATCCAAATAAACTCTTGTGTAAATCTATGAGTGGAAAAATATTAAAATATTTATTGGCATAGTCTTTGTGATAGTGAGAATTTGGAAATGAACTATATTTCCATCATGGAAATAAGTAAATGTAGGATGTGCATAATATTAAACACTTTGGAATAGTTAGAAGCATTTAACAAGTTTTTTTTTTTCATCAAGGACAGATTCTAAAATCATAGTGAAAATGAAGGATGATAAAAAAGAGAAATATTGATAACACAATATTTATGGAAATCAAAGCTATGCAGACAAAAACTATGAGGTTAGGGATAATGGAAACAACATCATGCTATAAATAATATTAAACCAAAGAAGTGATTTAAGTTTTATTACCTAACCTTCTGCACTTGATTCCAAAGGGAATGAAAAGGAACGAACATAATACAATTAATTCATTAGAAAATCATTCATTTAAAAAATTGATTAAAAATTATTCCTATTTCTATCAAATGATCAAACTATATAATAGCATTGCATTATTTGTAGAGATAGTTATCAATTTTATTGTTTTTTCTTTACTGCTAAACTTTCAAAAAGAATAATTTCCCCCTATTACTTCCTTGATCTCTTGCGATTTGAATTTTGCATCATACTCCCTGAATACCATTCTTTCAGAAGACTGATGACATACTTATTTGTCATTTTATAAGATCTCTCTGCAGTTTTAAAATATATAAATTATTTTTAAAGATTTCTCATATCTTGGATTCAGTCCTTCTGGGTCTCCTACCACCTGACTAATTTTTCTCACTATGCCTTAGCGTTTTCTCTTCTGCCTACTCATTAATGGTAGGTAATTCCAAATGCTTTCACCCTGACCCTCTTCTCTTCCTCTTGGTGTCTATATTCAGGCAAATAACTTCAAATACTTCCCGAAATGTAGACCAAAATTTCCAAAATATCACCTGTGGATGTCCCTGCAGCACCTTAAACTGAACATGTCTCAAACTGAATTACCTTGTTTCACAGTCTTTCTCCTCCTATTATGTTCTCAATGTCAGCAAGACTCTTGTAGTCACTTAGACGAACAGTCTTTGCTAAGACATCTTTTGCCTTCACAATCTAGACTTCATAGTCCTTAGGGCTTTCCACGAGGGAGGACCCAAATGAACCCAGAATCTATTTATTTTCTTTAAAAAAAATGTATATTTATTTTTACATGTTTAAACTTGTCACCTTCAACCTTCTCAGAATTTCCAGATAAAAACCTTGGTTGATCGTTTGCATCACAATTTGCAGAAGAAATGTCCTGAGTTGTGGCCCACATGACTGGTTTTTCTACCATGACAGTGCACCTGCTCACACCACACTGAGTGTTCAGCAGTCTTTGACCAAAACTGGCATGATCCTCATGCCCCACCCTCCCCATGCACTCAGTCTCATCTCCAATGATTTTTTTTTTTTTTAATCACTCAGTTGAAAAAAGTCCTCAAAGGGAAATGTTTTGCTGATGTGGAATAGGTGAAACAAAAATGACAGAAACACTAGAAGGCATCAAAATTGACGAGTTCAAAAAGCTTTTTGAGCAGTGGAAAAAGCACCACGACAGGAGTTATTGCATCAAATGGAGAGTACTTTTAAGGTGATTGAAGTTTAAACATGTAAGAATAAGTACACATTTTTATAAATAAATTCTGGGTTTTAGGAATCCCTCCTCATAGTGTCCATCTCCTCCTCTTCATTCCACTACTGCTTCTCTAAATCAGGCCCAAATTACTTTTCGACTGGACTGTTCTATAACCTCCTAACTAAAACAACAGAGGAGCAATTCTATTTTTATATATCATTGGTGCAAAGATACAAAAGATATCCCTGGAGAAAAAGTATGATGGTGAAAGTAGGAATCAGAATAGGAAAAACCCTGAGGGGAAGGACAAAATTAGGGGAAAGACCTACAAATCCCTTTTTCAGAAAGATAAATTTTGAGGAGTGCTTTTCTGTTCAAATATTGGCAGGTTTTTTGCTATGTTCATGGGCATGTCATCCTCTTACACACCTATTTCTAGCCCGTATCAATTCTATTTTCTGGTGTAAATGCTCTGCTTTAAAACAGCCTATCTCTTCACTTTCTTGATTAACTATGTCATATTAGAATAATAGTTTCCTAAAGGAATTTTCCTGACTTCCATTTCTTACCTGTCATTCAAAGTTTAAAAATCTCATTCGTTAGAGCAGAGATAGCATTTTTCACCTATTAGATTAGCAAAACTAAAAAAGACTGATATTATGCAGATGTGGGGGAATGAGCTCTATCTCTGTAGGTCTAAAAATGGGGGCTACTTTTTGGAGGCTAATTTGGTAAATCCAATAATACTTTAAAAATATGCATACAATTCGATCCAGGGATTCCACTTTAGAACTATAGCCTACAGAATTACTTGCATAGGAAAGCAAGAATGTTATTTATAGCATTTTCACAGGCGGAGGAATTTGAAAATCCACTCAAATGGGCAATAAATAGGGGAATACTTAAATTATGACACATTCATCTTGTGTAATATTATTTGACTTTTTAAAGTAATAAAAAAGTTCTGCATACACTGGTGTATAAGTGTGCCCACAATTTTAAAAATATAGAATAATCTCATTTTTTTTTTTGCAAAATAAAGAAATAAAAAGTATATACAAATCTGTGTGTGGTATAAATATTGTATACATTTATGTGTATTTATATCTGTGTCTATATGTATATGTAAACTATATGTAAATAGTTTAAATTTTTTATAAAGGGATACGTATTACCAACTCTAAGTCTCCATTTTATTCTTGTTCCTACTTTTCTGAATCCCTATAGCATGTTCCGAGACTGTCATATGTGTCTTGTCTACACAAACAATTGTAAATTTATTGATGGTAGTGAAATTGAATTTTACACATCTTAAAATTTCCTGCATTGCCCATGCAGGTGCTCAAGAATTCTTGCTCAAGGACTTCACCATTGTGAAAGCAGAAGTACATATTTTTAAAATATGTTACAATATATGTTTATGCATGACTCAGTTTAGAACTGAGTATTTAATAACATCCTTTGGATGCATTCCATCATCCATCCACTACACCACAGAAAATGAATGGCTAAGGAGGGGAATTAATTACCAATCACTCAAAAATTAGACCTGTATTTGATATTCACCAAGTCATCATAAATCTTTCTAAACTTTGAATCATAGTTTGATTCTCTTTAAGAGTCAAATATTAAGAAGGAAAAGAGAGAAAGTGTTTCTTTTGTAGATCGAGAGTGAGGGTCACAAACAGTTTTTAATAAATCAACAAAAGCCAAAGGTTTATTTCCACCAAGAAAATAGAGTATTTGGCAATAATGTTTTCCTGGGAAAAAAATGATACTGGAATCTGCCAGTATTATCATTCTCCCCTTCTCATTATATTAAGTTCCACAAATTCCCCAGAAAAAAATATAAAAAATAACATTTACTAAAAACAGTGTTAAGTACTGTTCTAAACATTTTCATAATCTAGCATTTTAACAAATATTTTAAAATTACATGTATAATTCTTATATCACTCCTATAAATATGTATAGTCATGTGATGCATAACAATGATTCAGCCAAAAATGGACCACATATTTTATGGTGGTCGCATAAGATTATAATGGAACTACAAAAATTACTATTGTCTAGCTAAATCATGGCCATAATAGCATCATAGCACAATGCATTTTACTTGTGTGTTTATGGAATACTGGTATAAACAAACCTACTATACTACCTCTTGTATAAAAGTATAGCACATGCAAGTATGTATAGTACATAATACTTGATAATGATAACAAACAACTATGTTATTAGTTTATGTATTTGCTATACTATAGTTTTTGTTGCTATTTTGCAGTGTACTCTTCCTTTTAAAAAGTTAAGTAAAACACCCTCAATCATATTCTTCAGGAGGTATTTTATAAGGCACTGATGTCATAGAAGAGGACAGCTTCATGTGTGACTGCCTCTGAAGACCTTTCAGTGGGACAAGATGTGGAGATGGAAGACAGTGATACCGATGAACCTAATCCTGTGTAGGCCTAGACTTATGTGTGTGTGCCTTTTTTTTTTTTTGAGTTGGAGTCTCACTCCATCGCCCAGGCTGGAGTGCAGTAGCACACTCACGGCCACCCCAGCATCGACCTGCTGGGCTCCAGTGATCCTTCCTCCTCGGTCTTCCAAGTAGCTAGAACTACAGGTGTGTGCTACCATGCCCAGCTAATTTTTGATTTTGTATTGTAGAGACGAGGTCCAGCCAAGTTGCCTGGGCTGGTCTTGAATCCTCTGGCTCAGGCATGTGTGTATGCTTTTAACAAAAAAAAAAAGTTTAAAGAGTAATAAATAAACAAATAAAATTCTAAAAAGAGAAAAGCTTATAGAATAAGGATATAAGGAAATAAAATATTTTCCTACAGCTGAACAATGTGATTATGTTATAAACTGCTACTACAAAAGAGTCAAAAAGTTAAAAAGCATTTTAAAAGTTTATAAAGTAAAAAAATTACAATAAGCTAAGGCTAATTTTTTGTTGAAGAAAAAAATTTTAAATAAATTTATCCCTGCTATACAGTGTTTATAAAGTCTACAGTCGCATACAGTGATGTCCAAAACCTTCACATTCATTCACCACTTACTCACTGACTCACTCAGAGCAACTTCCAGTCCTGCAAGCTCCATTCATGATAAGTGCCCTAGACAAGATGTACCATTTTTTATCTTTTATATTGCACTTTAACTGTACCTTTTCTATGTTTAGCTACACAAAAACTCACCATTCTGTTACAATTGCCTCCAGTATTCAGTACAGTAACATGCTGTACAAGCTTGTAGACCAGGAGTATTGGCTCTACCATATAGTCAGTCTAGGTGTGTAGTAGGATATTACCATCTAGGTTTGTGTAAGTGCACTCATGATGTTTGCACAATGATGAAATCAGAATGTATTTCTGTTGTTAACCAAGGCATGACTGCATATGCAATATGTATTTATATTATATACAATATCTATAATATTTATACATTCATTTTTGGATAACAGGTCAAATCGTGTTTCAAAGAAACACAGCTGTAGGTTTCAGTACTGCAGTTCTACTGGGATCTGTTTAATTCCAAGCTTCTTTCCAGATTCCCTTTCACTCCACAGTGTGATATAGCAACTTATTGAGATCTATGAAAAGAGACAGTTAATTGCCAGAATATTTCAGAAATAAAAAGTCTCATCACTACTAAGGCTTTGGAAATTAGATAAAAGCACCATCTGAAAGAGGGCAGCTCCCTTGCTGTTACTCTGACTTAGCCTCGTCAGTGATGCTGCTTCTGCAGACTGTAGACTGCTTCAGACCATCCTGTTAAGGAGTTGTTAATTGCTTTTCCTAGTTTGTGCCTTAATTTTATAACCTCTACTTTTAAAAAAGAGCCATGCAAAAAATCAGAAATGTGATATCTGCTTCACATTTCCGTAAATCTGTCATTGATAATTTAGAGTGCTGGCTCTCAGCTCAGGCTGCTTGGGTTTGAACCCCAACTCTGCCATTTACTGGATGAGTGTAGGTAAATTGCCTAATGTAAATCACAGTTTATTCAACTCTAAAGTAAGGATCATAATTTTTTTTTTAAGTTGGAGTCACCCAGACTGGAGTGCAGTGGCACGCTCACAGCCACCACAAACTTCCCTTGCTGGGTTCAGGTGATTCTTCCGCCTCAGTATTCCAAGTAGCTGGAACTACAGACACATGTTACCATGCCCAGCTAATTTATTGTTGTTGTTGTTGTTGTTGTTGTAGAGACAAGGTCTTGCCAAGTTGCCCAGGTTGATCTCGAACCCCTGGGCTCAGGCAGTCCTCTTGCCTCGGCCTCCCAAAGTGCTGGGATTACAGGCTTGAGCCACTGCGCCCAGCCAGGATCATAATATGAATTCAGGAATAACTGACATTAATACTCAAGAATAACTGAGATCATGGGTATGTAGTACTTATTTCAGCATCTGGCTCATAATAAGTTCTCAATAAATGTTACCTATCAATCAAAGTCATTCATGTCTTATTAAATTTTGTTTAATAAGTGTCGGGAAATTATTGTGTTTCTCTGGTATATCCAAATACCCTAGAACTGAGTTGTACTTTCTCCACCCTTACAATGAAAGCTAGGTCACTTAGGTTAGCTCTAAGTTCTGAATGTTGGTGTCCCACTAAAGTACATATGTTTTAACCTAACTCCCAAAATGACAGTATTAAAAGGTTGAACCTTTTGTAAAGTGATTAAGTTAGGAAGGAATTCCCCCCATGAAAGAGATCAGTGCCCTTATAAAAGAAGTCAAAGGAAGTTGCCTTGCCCCATCTGTCCCTTCCACCACATGAGGACACAGAAGGTGCCATGTATGAGAAACAGTCCCTTACCAGGCACGAAATATTCTGTGCCTCCAACTGTGAGCCATAAATTTCTGTTTATAAATTCCTCAGTATGAGGTATTTTGGTATAACATCCCAAACAGACTGAAATGGAAATTGGTATTAAGAAGTCTGGCTCTGCTATAACAAATACCTAAAAATGTGGAAGCAACTTTAGAAATACGTAATGGGCAGAGGCTGAATGAGTTTGGAGTAGCAGGCTAAAAAAGTTCCATATTGCCACAAAAAGAGCCTTAGGGACAATTCTGGTAAGGATTTAGAAAAAAGAGAGTTGCAGAGAAAACTTCAATCTTCTTAGAGATTAGATGTATGGATGGTAAACACTATTCTGATGACATCTCAGAAGGAAATGGGGAATATAGTATTGGGAACTAGAGGAAAGAAGATCTTAGTTATAAAGTGGCAAAGAACTTAACTGCATTATGTTACAGTCTTAGTTTTCTGGAAGGCAGAACTTCTGAGTGATGAAATAGGGTATTTAGTGAAAGAATATCTAAGGAAGTATTGAGAGTACAACATGACTTCTCTTGGTTACTTATAGTAAAATGCAAAAAGAGAGAAACAAATTAAAGATGGAGTTAAAAATCAAAACAATCCAAAACTTAAAGATTTGGAAAATCCTTAGCCTTGCCATGTAGTAATGAATGCACACTGTTCAGAAGAGAACAAGTGTGTGGCCAAGCAAACATTTCATAAGGAGATCTGTATGGACATAAGGAAGTCAGACGCTATGTATCAAAATGATGGAGGAAGTACCCAAAAGGCATTTCTGAGATCTTTGTGGCAGCTCCACCTATCACAGACCCGGAATGCCAAGGTCTTGGAGGCAGAAAAATTTTTTAAATTTACTCTTTGCATTCTGGTGCAGTGATCTTTTTCTGCCCAAGCTGTAGCTCAGTCAGGTCCAGGTGTGGCTCAGGTCATCCTTCCAAAAAGCACAAGTGACAGACATCATTCCTGTAGTGCTAACTCTGCAGGCACACAAAGTGCAAGAGCTGTGGGGGCATGGCTACCTCCACTTTGATTCCAAAGGATGCCCCCAGAGATCTACAGGGACCAAACAGAGGACTGACACAGGAGTGGGACCACCACAGAAAACCCCCACTAGGGCAATACTTAGTGGAGTCATGGGAACAGTGCCAAGTCTTGTACCCCTGACTGGTAGAGCCACCAGTGTTCACCTCCAGCCTAGGAGAGCCACAGGCATGCAACTCCAACATGTGAGAGCTACGGTGTGTGACTTACCCAGCAAAGTCACTGGGGTAGGTCTTCTCAGAGCCTTCAAGACTCCATCCTTGCTCCTATGTGTTTGGAAGGCAGGACATCAAATCAATAAAGATTATTCTGGAACCTTAAGATTTCATGTTTGCCCTGTTGGCTTTTGAATTTGGTTATCCTTTTCTTCTTTCGTCCTTCTCCCTTTTGAGAGAGCTATATCTGTCTGGTGCCTGTCTTACCATTGTATTTTGGAAGCATATACCTTGTTTAATTTCACAGACTTGCAGCTGGAAGGAAATTTGCCTCAGCTTTCTCTCACCCATATCTGATTTAGATGAGACTTTGAACTTTAGATTTTGATTTAGTGCTAGAACAAGTTAATATTTGGGAGGGTATTGGAAAGGAAGGAATGTATTTTACATATAAAAAACTATAAGTTGAGGGTGGGTCCGAAGTGGAATGCTATTATCTGAATGTTGGTGTTCTCCCCAAAATCATATTGAAACCTAACCTTTAAGGTAATGGTATTAAAAGATGGGGCCATTTGGGAAGTGATTAATTCATGAGGGCTCTGCCTTCATGAATGAGATTAGTGCCCTTATAAAAGAGGTTAAAGAAAGCTGCCTTGCCCCTTTCACTATGTCCACTATGTGAGGACACAGAAGACTCCATCTATGAGAAATAGGCCCTCACCAGATACCGAATCTGCTTGCACCTTAATCCTGAAATTCCTTGCTTCCAGGATTGTGAACAATAAATAGGTTGTTTTAAAACTACCCAAAATTAAGATATTTTGTTATAGCAGCCTGAGAGGAATGAGACAGGCAGTAATTCTCAAAGGGGGTGGCAATATCTGGAGACATTTTTGGTTGTCACAATAAGAGGGGAAGGAGGGAGGTGCTTGTGGCATCTAGTGGTTAGAGTCCAGGGATGCTACCAAATAAACATCCAACAGTGCAAAAGGGCAACCCCTGCAACAAAGAATTGTCCAACCCAAAATTTCAATAGTGCAAAAGTTGAAAAATCTAGGCCTAGGGTACTTCTCTCCTTGCCAGGACTGCAAAGAAATTTATTCTCTCATCATTCACTTTTACTCTTATCATTCTACTGAAGTCTTACATTAGTCCAGATGTCTTATTTTTATATTATAATATTATCATTTTTACTGTAAATTACTTGAAAGTATTTTTGGAAAGAAGTGGTGGATTATATATAAATTCAATAAATTTAATTTTAAAATGTCTAGGCGAATCACTCCAAACGCTAACCTCGGTGCCATCTTTCCTGATTAGTGTGTCAGTCAATGTTCGTTCAGTTATTCTTATAGTTTTGAGATCTCACTGCTAAATTTTATGTAGCACCCAGAACAGTGTCATGAACAGATAAATGAGGTTTACAATGATTATGATAATGACCTTTCAGCATTTGAAATATTAAAAGAAGTCACAAAGCAGAATGCTGGCAATCAATCAATGCTTATACAAGCATTTATTGAGCTCCTGTAATGAACTCCACTCTGTGTCAGGGGCTATGAGGGAAGAAAAGTTAGTCTTATACTTCCTTTATATCCCTTGAGCAGTGCTTAGGGAAGCTCAAAGAGAAACATGTGATACTTTAAAGTGTGGAATAGATATCAAACTGTGTGTCCATAAGTGCTAGTTTGGATAGGGCAATTAAGTTGCAGTGGATTTCTTATATGGTTAAAAAATATTATTAGAAGTTTGCTTTTTTTTTACAATTAAGTAATTCAATCATGTGTTAGAGTTTTGGATAATGAAGTTAGCCTTTTGTTTACTAATTTAATTTTGATTTCTAAAAATACTTTCCACAAATTAAGTTAGTGATTTTGCTTTCTGAATATAATAGAGGTCTCCCTGACTTGTGGTCTCAGTCTACTCTAAGAATAGTCATGAGGCTAACATTGCATTTGATAAATTCCCGGTATATCTAACCACAACCTTTTTATTATTAAGCTGGTTTAATTTTTCAATTGTAAATATTTATGCTATATAAATAGAGTTTATAAATTTAAGAGGCAAGAGAATCATATCTTGGTTTATCATGTTAAACCAATGATACTATTCAGGCCAGAAATTGAACTGATTATTTCATGACAAACTAGTTTATGAAAACCAACAAGCCTTGTCAAGGAAACATCAGGTGTTCTCCAGAAAGACTGCATGCAAAAAGTGGAGAAGCAAGCTAGTTCCCTGGACTTTTTCTCTGGATGCACAAAGGAAATATCTTACTCTGAGATAGTTCAGAACATAGATGTGTGTTATGTGAGGGACTCCTGGCATTCTTTACCTTCAGGGTGGCAATTACCTTCACAATTGCATGCACATGGAGAAGAAAATATACTCCAAATTACATTGTGAACTCTGGAGATTAGTGCATCATTTCATGGACAGTTGAACTTGTGTCCCATATAAATGTTTCCATAGCAAAAACAAAGAACATCATTATGCCGTCTTTTAGATTTTGAAGGAGTTTGCATTAGGATTTTGCCACCTGACTTCCATTACAGGGAATGGGAGTCAGGGGGCTGAAACCGCAAGCCATGCTTTGAAAATTTAGGGGGATGTGTCAGTGCCTGGACTTAAACATTCATTCTTGTGCTCTTTGGTGGCAATTGAATATAAGATGTATTGCCTGTTCCATACCTTTTGGGAATGGAATTACATACAAATTGTATCTGTGTAGTCAAGTGTATATGGCATAACATATGTAGACATAGAGGACTTTAAGCCTGCAAAAGGAGTTTCAAATGCTTTATAGTTTCAAGTCAACCCTTGAATTCTTGACCCTACAGGAAAATTTGAATAATGACTTCCTGTGTTATTGAAATTATGAATTAAAGCAGTGTTTCCTATTCTGAGAGTTGGTATTGTCAGGAAAGAAAATCTCTGAACTCTGAGCACCTTGATTGGGTTGGGAAGATTTCCTCTAGCTCTTAGCCACCTCCCCCACCTTAGTTCCCTTTACTCATACTCACCAGGTCATGCCTTTCAGTATAGCACAGAGTTAGTGTATGTGTTGAGCTTCATGGTTTCAGTTCCATTGTGCCCAGAATGCTCATGATTAGAGCTCTCAGAGAGTCCATCATTGTGAGCTATTTTCCCCTGAACTCTTCCTCCTGTCCTATCTTCCTTGCTTAACTGAATTCAATCTATTCTCTCTACAGAGAATCTAAATATGGTTCTGACACATAAAGGAAATAAAGTGCTGAATAATGCTTTCACATTCTGACTAATTTCCTGGAGAGTACACAATTATAAAACAACCATGAGGAAGTGAACCAGCACAGAGATCAAAGAGCAAAAACAGAAGGACAAACAGGGGCACATCCGTGGCAGATGTCCAAATCCAAAAATCTTCCTCCACATTTCCCCAGTCCTCTGTCAATCTTACTTCCCCATTAAACCCTGGTTCTTTGGGAAATTCTCAGACAAAGTCTTAGTTCCTGAGCCTAGTGCATACTTGCCACTGAAATGATCTCAACCACATCACTGTTGGGATTGTTTTCTTCAGCCTAATTTCATTGCTTGGAATTAAACGTGGGATATTATGATTAGTCCTTAATAAGATGGGTCAATAATCATGGGTTTAGTCTACAGCATTTGGGTAGGGGTCCCTTAGTCTGGGAATTATACTATTTGAAATGTTCAGAAAGATGTCTAATCATAGCATATTGACAGCTAATATGGTATGTCAGGGTCATAAAGGGAATCCTCTGGTGTCAACTACTCTTCTGGCATTTGATCAACAATCAGGATAACCCTAAAACCTCATCCAACTTTGGAAGACCTGAAATTCCAGCTAAGAAGAGCATGTTTCTTCAGGATTTGCTGTGTCATGTATCAAGCCACAACATTGTTTTCCTAAACATTGTCTGGAAACTCTGAACGGTCCATGTGTTACCTAGGGCTGGAAGTGCAAGGTTGAGTTTCATATTTACAGTATAGCAATGGTTACATTTATGGTACTGTGAAAAGTACTCATTTATATTGTGTACTTATTTTGAAAGCCTACATATTCTTTTCAAGTTAGATTTGTTGTTCAGCAATAGCAAATGGAGTATATGGGTTAGGAAGTCCATATTCTGCAAAATAAATTTGTTTAAAAACTATTTCTCTGTTCTAAGTAGTGAAATCACAATTCAGATGTACATTAAGATGTGCAGAAAATATGGACTTCATTACTTCATATTTCTCAGAACTAAGTAAGCTTCCTCTCTCCTCCCAACATAAGAAAAAAGCAGGTTCAGTAGAACATGATAACCAAAGTCCTGTGCAAGAATTTAAACAACTTTTAGGCAAAATACACTGTGGTGGGCAGAGTAATGACCTCCCCTCCCAAAGACGTCCGTGCCCTAGTCCCTGGAACATGTAAATATGTTGCATTACATGGTTTAAAGGATCTCTGCTGACAGAATTAAGGTTACAGATCTTAAAATAAGAAAATTAAACTCTGTTATCCAGATGAGCATCAGATAATAACATGGGTCCTTGAAAGCAGAAGGAGACAGAAAAGTAGGTCAGAGAGTTACAGTGGAAGAGATACGAGGCAAGAAAGATTCAATACATGAGACAGACTTAACCCACCATCGAAATCTTGAAGTTGGGGAAAGGTAGCCACAAGTTAATTCATTTGTGTATACACAAATGAATATCTTAATAAATTATCTAGCTGTGTAATATCTTCTATTATACCAATCTCAAAATATCTGAATATAAGCAACAAGTGAAGGAAGTGAGAAAACTTTGGGATGTAGACAGCAAAGTATGGGGCTTATATTAGGCTTCAGTCCCTAGGAGATATATGATCATGATCAAGTTTTATAATATCTTTAATCCTATAGTTTCTCTATTGGGAAAACATAGATTATAATACCTCCTACATCAGATTGTTGTGATGAGTAAGTGAATAATGTAGGCAAAGAATCTAACACTTATGTTGTTCCCCCTTAACAAAAGCATTTTAGGCCTAGTAGTTTATATCTGCCTTATTTTCTTTTGATTTTGAATAGAAAAATCACTATTCTCAGATGCTTTTGAATTGGATTTCGGTTCCTCTTTAAAAGAATTTACTAGTATCCTACTCTACAGGTAATACTTATTCCACTGGACTACCAATTCACTTACTTTCAACTATATATCTTAGAATATTATTTATGTGTTAAGATGTCCATTCTACCAAAGGCAATCTACAAATTCAACACAATACCCATTAAGCTACCAATATCATTCTTCTCAGACCTAGAAATGACAATACAGAAATTCATATGGAAACATCAACAACCACGAATAGCTAAAACAATCCTTAGCAAAAGAAACAAAGCAGGAGGTATCACACTTCCAGACTTCAAACTTTACTATAAGGCTACAGTCATCAAAACAGCCTGGTATTGGTACAAGAACAGACATATAGACCAATGGAACAGGTTAGAGATTCCGGAAGCAAAGCCTCAATTCTTCAACCAACTCATCTTTGACAAATCCTCCAACAACCACCACTGGGGAGAGGAGAACCTATTCAGTAAATGGTGCTGGGAAAACTGGCTGACCACATGCAGAAAATTGAAACAGGACCCCTACCTATCACCATACACAAAAATTAACTCTAAATGGATCAAAGACCTGAATGTAAAACCTCAAACTATAAGAATCTTAGAAAGCGCAGGAGATACCCTTATGAAAATTAGAACTGGGAACCAATTCCTATTCAGCACCCTAAAGGCCAATACCTTAAGAAATAAAATAGACTAGTGCGACCTCACCAAATTAACAAGCTTCTGCAAAGCAAAAGAAGCCATCAAGAGAGCAGGGAGACAGCTCACAGAATGGGAAAATATATTTGCCAACTGTCTATCCGACAAAGGCCTAACATCTAGGATCTACAAGGAACTCAAATGCTCAGAAAGGAAAAAAACAAGCAGTTCCTTTAGAAAGTGGGCAAAAGATATGAATAGACACTTCTCAAAAGAAGATATACGGGCAGCCAACAGACACATGAAAAAGTGCTCAGGTTCACTCATCATCAGAGAAATGCAAATCAAAACCACACTGAGATACCACCTAACCCCTGTAAGAATGGCCATCATTAACAAAACAAAAAACAACAGATGCTGGCAAGGATGTGGAGAAAAAGGAACGCTTTTACACTGCTGGTGGGAATGTAGACTAGTACAACCTCTTTGGAAGACAGTGTGGTGATTTCTGAAAGAACTAGAAAATGACCTTCCATATGACCCAGCAATTCCCCTATTGGGAATATACCCAGAGAAACTCAAACTATTCTACAAAAAAGATACCTGCACACGTATATTTGTTGCAGCTCTAGTCACAACAGCAAAAACATGGAACCAACCGTGTTGCCCATCGAAGCTGGACTGGATAAACAAAATGTGGTACATATACACAATGAAATATTATGCAGCCATAAAGAAGGACAAATATATGAACTTTGCAGCAACTTGGATGGATTTGGAGTCGATCATACTCAGTGATTTATCACAGAAACAAAGAACTGAGTTCCATATGTTCTCACTCATAAGGTGACCTTGAACAATTATAATGCTATAAGAAAGCGATTGGCAGTAATGGGAAACTGTCAGGGGAAGGGGAGTGGGACTGGCAGTTGAGGGAAACTGCTAGGGGAAGGAGGGGCATACCTCATCAACAAGGGTACCTGCATGATCAATGTTTGTATACCTAACCCTGAATTGTACCCACATCTTTATAATAAATAA
>CAUYQG010225442.1:0-24487 GCA_963574415.1 Tarsius wallacei | reverse complement strand
CCTGTAGTTCCAGCTACTCGGAAGGCTGAGGCGGAAGGATCGCCGGAGCCCAGCAGGTCGAGGCTGCGGTGGCCGGGAGCGGCCACTGCACTCCAGTCTGGGTGACAGAGTGAGACTCCAACTCAAAAAAAAAAAAAAAATATATATATATATATATATACACATATATATATACATATATTAGTTAATTATGAAAGACTAAAATATTTGCATGTTTTAGAATCACCTGGATCTAATTTGAAACATAAAATATTAAAATACTCTATTTTAGTTAAAATGGAGATGATAGTTTAAAATGGATATCTACTTTTTAATACATATAAGTGTGTGAGGAGAATATTGTTTAAAGTTGAAAATATGTTATTCATGAAAGTAAAATTCAAGTGTCACATTAAAAAAGAAAAAGTGTAGCTGTCATTCTTGGTAGAGACCAAAACTATTTCTACCTTTTTGCTATGCTAGTAGGACTGATCTCATAACTAGCCATCCTCTGTAGCCTTTCAAGTCTCTTAAAAAGAGTGCTTTGAGCCGGGTTCGGTGGCTCAGCCTGTAATCCCGTGCCTTTGGGAGGCTGAGGTGAGTGGATTGCCTGAGCCCGCGGGTTCGAGACCCGCCTGGGCAGGCGAGACCTCATCTCTACAATAAATAAAAAATTAGCCGGGCGTGGTAGCGCGTGCCTGTAGTTCCAGCTACTCGGAAGGTGGAGGCGGAAGGATCGCCGGAGTCCAGCTGGTCGAGGCTGCGGTGGCCGGGAGCGGCCACTGCACTCCAGTCTGGGCGACAGGGTGAGACGCCAACTCAAAAAAAAAAAAAGAGTGCTTTGAAAGCACATGTTCAAATATAGGAGAAACCCTTATGGAAATTGGAAATGGCAACCAATTCCTAGTCAAAACCCTAAGTGCCCAGGCCATAAGAGATACGATAGACAAGAGGGACCTCATCAAACTGAAAAGCTTCTGAAAATCATCAGAGAGTGGGGAGACAACCCACAGATTGGGAAAAAATATTTGCCAATGGCATATCTGACAAAGCAATAACATCTAGGTACTATAAGGAACCCAAACATGCCAAAAAGAAAAAAAAAAGACCAAAAAAAAGCCCCATTACAAAGTGGGCAAAAGATATGAATAGACACTTCTCAAAAGAAGACACACGAGCAGCCAACAGATACATAAAGAAACGCTCAGCCTCACTAGCCATCAAAGAAATTCAAATTAAAACCACACTGAGCTACCACCTAACTCCAGTCAGGATGGCCATCATCAATAACTCAAAAAACAACAGATGCTGGAGAGGATGCAGGGAAAAGGGAACACGTCTACACTGTTGGTGAGAGTGTAAACGAGTACAACCTCTGTGGAAAACAGTGTGACGATTCCTGAAAGACCTAAAAATCGACCTTCCACATGACCCCAAAACCCCCTTCTAGGAGTATACTTAGAGGAACTCAAATCACTCTATAAAAAAGATATCTGTACACACATGTTTATTGCGGCATTATTCACAATAGCAAAACATGAAACCAACCGTGTTGCCCACGGAAAGAGGACTGGATTTGAAAAATGTGGTACGTATACATAATGGAATATTACACAGCCATAAAGAAGAAAAAAATTATGAACTTCACAGCAACTTGGATGGACTTAGAATCGATAATACTGAGTGATCTATCACAGAAACAAAGAACTAAGTGTCACATGTTCTCATTCATAAGTGGACCATGAACAATTATCATAATACTATAAGGAAGGGATTGAAAGTAGTGGGAAACTGCCAAGTGGAAGGCATGGGATTGGCAGTAGCGGGAAACTGCAGAGGAAGGGGCACACCTCATCAACGAGGGTCCCTGCATAATGAGCATTTGTATACCTAACCCTGAATTGTACCCCACATCTTTAAAATAAGTAAATAAATAAATAAAAATTAAAGAATAAAATAGTCAGAAGCACTAAAAAGATAAAATAAAATAAAAATAAAAACATGCTCTCACATAGCCTCCTGAGCAAGCATGCTTTCATGCAAGCAAGAAAACAAACAACAGAAGCAAAAAATACAAACAAATAAACACAATCCTGCCATCACAAACTCTTGCAAAGTCAGGTCGTAAAAAGTATCTCACATCTTCTATTAAAGTTCAATTACAAAATAAAACTAATATAAATATCAAATGACTACGTTATAGCTGCTGGTTTCTCAGGAAACTGAGGTAGGAGCTTTGACTGTCTTTTTGTTTGTTTCTTTGTTAAAAATAAAAGTGTTGGCCAGGTGCAGTGGCTCAAGCCTGTAATCCCAGCACTTTGGGAGGCCGAGGTGAGGGGATTGTGTGTGTGTGTATATATAGACACACATAGACACACACACACACAGACACACACAAACACATATATATTTATGTATTACTTTATTGTATTATATAGATGTGGAGTACAAGTCTGGATTAGGAACATGAGTGGTTTACAAGCAGGTGAAGTTTGGGCCTCCATCTGGACCTCGCTTCACCTGGTTTAGAATCCAGTACCCTTAGTGAATAGGTATATATTTGTATGCCATTGCAAAGATAGCGAAAATGCCCAAACAACTCTTTGAAGTAATCCATTCATTCACACACACACACACACACACACACACACACACAATGTCATTGTAACAGAAGACAGTCATTGTTATGATTAATTATTTTTATTATTATTACTTGGCTTGCTTATGTTTGCTCGATATCTGGGGATTGGTAAGACCAGTGAAACAGACAGAGCCCACCTCACACCATTTCTCCTGTTTCTTGAACGTGTATGCTTTTTCTTTGGTTCACTGCCTTTACCTCCGGAAGCAAAACAGAAAGTTCCTTTGAATATCTTACTTTTTTTCCCCTAATAATTGAATGAGGAAGTAGAAAAAAAATCCTATAAGCTCAGATGTTTGCTTACCAAATAAATTTAACACGTGTGAACATATTTTTATTTTTTCAACCTGCTTTTATATAAAATATATACTTCACTCTTGCAACAACTGTGTTAATAGTAATTTCAGCTGGAAGATTTTTTTAATTTCCTAAATTTGGGAGCATTTTCCTATTTCTCCTAGAGGTGCATAGGGCATGTACCTGCATTACTGTTATTTGTGGATAGAGTTTGTTTACCTTAATAGACCGTAAATGGCTGAAGAGCAGGGGCTGATGCTTTCACCCTTAGGAATCACCTACGTACCCTAGGACCAAATGAGTGAGGGCAAATAAGCTCAATTAGCAAATAAATTGAGCCACAGAAAGACTAACCCCAAATTATTCTTAAATTGGAAAGCAATTTTATGTCTCCAAAAGGTGATTTTAAAGTATATTTAGCTGGGCGTAGTGGTTCACACCTGTAATCCCAGCACTTTGAGAGGCAGAGGCGAGAGGATTGCCTGAGCCGACAGGTTTGAGACCAGCCTGGGCAACATGGCAAAACCTTGTCTCTACAATAAATCAAAAAATCAGTCGGGTGTGGTGGCACGCACCTGTGGTTCCAGCTACTTCGAAGGCTGGGGCGGAAGGATCGCCTGAGCCTAGCAGATCGAGGCTGCAGTGTCTGTGAGTGTGACACTGCACTCCAGTCTGGGCGACAGAGTGAGACTCCCACTCAAAAACAAACAGACAAAAAGTATATTTTATTTTCTTTGAGACAATTTTCCACTCAAAATATCTATGCTAAGGAAGAAACCATAGATACCATCAAAAGATGTTTATCTTAGCATTATTTAAAGTATGATTTGAAAGAAATCAGTCTAAATAAATAAAATAGAATGGAATCCCTCAATATGCGGTTTTAGATGATGTTTAAATACATGGAAAATACTCAAAAATACGGTTACATTAAAACAGGCAAAAACATGTGTATTTATTGGATTTTAGGTCTCCTAATGCAGTTGCTTGTATGTTTTTCAAAAGAATTCTTAGCCTTTAAAAAGATATTTGAAATACATATAATTACGGATTAAAACAATCCAATATCTGGCATTTGCTTTGAAATGAAAGGTGAAGAAGTAGGTGGATGCATCGGTGAGTAAAAGTCTGGCTATGTGTTGATAATTTCTAAACTGGATGACAGGTACATTGGTGATTACTCAGTTATTCTATTTTGCATATGTTTAAAAGTTCACAGTAGAAATATTTTAAAAACCCGGCATGTGTCCAATGTCATGGATGAGTAGGAGATTGTCCATTTGTGTTCCCTTCCATACCCCTTTCTATCCCTATCCTCTCTGGTCTCCATCTGATGGATGCTGCCTGGGTTAGTTTGTGTTGCTATAAAAGAATACTTCGACGGAACCATTTATAAAGGAAATGGATTTATTTGTCTCACAATTCTGCAACCTGTACAAGAAGCACGGCACCAGCATCTGTATCTGGGGAGGGCATCGGGTTGTTTCCACTCATGGAAGAAGCAGATGGGGGCTAGGTGTATGCAGAGATCGTGTGGCGAGAGAGAGTGGAGGAGGTGCCAGCGTCTTTCCAACCACCTGTTCTGGAGGAACTCAGAGTGAGAACTCATTCATTTCCGGGAGAGTGGTATCAAGCCATTCTCCAGAGATCCCATACGCCTCCCAGAGGTCCCACCTCCAACACCGGGGATGACAGTTCAGCATGAGATGAAACAGATGCTGACCTGTGAGGCTGGTTCCGTGGGCACATGAACTGCACGGTTGTCCATGTGCCCATGCTTAGAAGGGCCCTGCTTGTCATTAATGCTCTCTTGTCATTTGTGAAATGTCTAATAATTTTTTAATAGGTACTCCGCATTTTCATTTTGCACTGGGCCCCACAGCTTATAGCTAGCCAGTCCTGCTGAATTATATGGGTATGTGCAGTAAATAATTAGCTTTGTGCAAAGGAAGATTTTTCACCTTTTCCCTAACTCTTGGGAGGTAACCTCTAAGTCCTCGGAATGTCTTTGTTTACCTGGAGGTGTTTGGTGCCAGAGAGGTCATTGATTCCCAGGAGAGTGGCCTCAAGCCATTTATGAGGGATTTATAACGTGTTATAGGGTAGGGGCCTTGGGCCACACAGTATCAGCTCAGCCTCTGGCAGTACTAGACACAGAGGTCAACCACACAACAGTCAGGTGTGACCAACCCTTAATATAAACTCTGAACACCAAAGCTCAAGTGAGCTTCCCTGGCTGGCAGTACTCTCTGTATGCAGTTGCGTCTCATTGACAGGAGAAAAGAGTGCTGTCCACATGGCTCCACTGAGAGAGGACAAAACTGAGAACTCTATCCGAGCCCCTCCTGAACCTGACCCCATGGGCCCCTTCATTTTGCTGATTTTGACCTGCATTTGTTCAGTGTAATCAACTATACCCATGAGTTATGACAGCTTTGCTGAATTCTGTCCTTCTACCAAATTTTTGGAACTGAGGGTGGTCTTGGGGACTCCCCAAATTCACAGGGTGTCCTCAGTGGGCTCCCATCTCCTCTGGCTTACTGTTAAGTTACATCAATGAGGTGGTCCCTCATTTAAAATCCTGACTCTCTCCTCGTGAGAGAGTGCGCCAAGCTGGCTGTGTTTATGAAGGCCAGCGGGCATCCCCACTGAGCACCCTGTTCTAGATCATGTTCTCTCCTCCTAATATCCTGTAACTTTTTCCCTCCTGTCTTTTGGCAATAGCCTTTCCACGACTAGCCCTGAGATTTTGCCTTGTGGTCACCCCCATTCAGCCACACCTTTGTAATGAGGTCTTTTGAAAGTAAACTATCTTGTGTTTTTATTTTCCTTACACAAGTGCATCTTCTGTTTCCTTCCAGGACCCAGATTGAGACAAAATATATGGGCAAAAATTAGAAATAATCTTTTTTTTTTTTTTGAGTTGGAGTTCTCACCCTGTCGCCCAGACTGGAGTGCAGTGGCATGCTCTCAGCCACCGCAGCCTTGACCTGCTGGGCTTAGGTGATCCTTCAGCCCCAACCTTCCAAGTAGCTGGAACTACAGGCATGCATCACCATGTCTGGCTAATTTTTTCATTTGTTGTAGTAGAGATAAGGTCTCACCAAGTTGCCCAGGCTTGTCTCGAACCCGTGGGCCCAGGCAATCCTCTCTCTCACTTCAGTCTCCCAAAGTGCTGCGATTATAGGTGTGAATCACCGCACTCGGCCTTGTATGAATAATCTTAAACAGCAATGATTTTTGTGCTCTGTAATTTTTTTTATTGCATTTAAAAAAATTTTTGCAACAAAACCTTTAATACCCTTATCATCAAGAAAAAATACTATTTTGAAAAACTAGTAACACATTTGAAAAACTAGCAATTCTACCGTCAGACATCGTGACTTCTGAATTTAGCCTTTTTCTTCATTCAACCCACTCTCTACCTGAGGACGATAATCCCTTAGACCTCCCTTGGTTCCTCATCATCATTCATTGGTTATTTTGGCCCCTATGTCTTCCTTCCCTCCCAATCTGCGAAAATTCTCTTAGAACTGCTAGATAACCGGGCTCGGTGGCTCAACCTGTCATCCCGCGCCTTGGGGGGCTGGGGTGAGTGGATTGCCTGAGCCCGCGGGTTCGAGACCCGCCTGGGCAACTTGGTGAGCCCTCATCTCTACAATAAATCAAAAAATTAGCCGGGCGTGGTAGTGCGCACCTGCAGTTCCAGCTCCTTGGAAGGCTGAGGCGGAAGGATCGCCGGAGCCCAGCAGGTCGAGGCTGCCGTGGCCGGGAGCGGCCACTGCACTCCAGTCTGGGCGACAGTTAGACTCCAACTCAAAAAAAAAAAAAAAAAAGAACTGCTGGATGATGACTTGCTGTGAATCCTGGAGATTTTGTTTTTTATTTTACTTTGAGTCCCCACATATATTGAGGGAGATTTCTGAGAGTAGGAAGTTGGTTCCTTCCTGCCTCCTGCCTGGTTCTCCCTAACTTTCCTGGTGCCATGGAGCATGGCGGTAGCAGCGAGGAAGGGTAATGTAAAGGAGCAAACATGATCGGAAAAAGGCAATTTAATAATTACGTTCTTCATAAATGCCCCCAAGAGCAGAGTTATCACATCCTCATTATGAAATGTGGTTTGATTTTTAAAAGAAAATATATCTTATTTTAAAAATCATTCTTAAAGATGTCGAAGATAGTATGTAAACCTTATAAGTATTCTTTCATTAGCATTGACTACACTACACATCCCAATTCTTGGGATGACACAGAAGAATAGAGCAGTTTTTGCTGCATAATATTTAGTGATACCTAGTTTCCTATAGAATTATGAGTAATTAAAGACTTTGTATAATACTTTTCATGGGGAAATTTTTATCAGTAGAGATGGTTAAATTCATGCTTCTGGAAGATTTGGGGGTGAACAGAGAGAAGGGATGTGAAACTTATTAAAAACCTACAACAAGCTCAGTCTGTAATCCCAGCACTTTGGGAGGCCGGGGCAAGTGGATTGCCTGAGCTCACGGGTTCAAGACCAGCCTGAGCAACTTGGCGAGACCTCGTCTCAACAACAAATCAAAAATTAGCTGAGCATGGTTGTGTGCACCTGCAGTTCCAGCTACTTGGAAGGCTGAGGAGGAGGGATCACCAGAGCCCAGCGGGTTGACTCTAAGGTGACCATGAGTGTGCCACAGCACTTCTGCCTGGGCAACAGAGTGAAACTCTAACTGAAAAAAAAAAAAAAAACCAGCAGCATACTATGCACTGTACTTCCTGCTTTACAGATACTGCCTTATTCAGTTGTATTGTTAAATTGGTATTATTATTTCTATTTTATAGACAAATAAATTACCCAAATTTTATAGCTTATAACTCTAATTCAAATCTTCATACTTATTAATATAGCAAACTGCTATATCAATAATATCAATTTATCTGTCTAGTTCATATTTTGTGTTCAAATTCAAGTCCAATAGATTATTTTGTTAAATGAACAAATTGTGCTATTTTAAGAAATAATAACATCAACTAGGAGTATTTCCAAAGAGTTGGAGAAAAGTGGCTTATTTATATAGAAAACCAACAATAATAATAGCAAGTTAAGGAAATAAACCATTAAAGACATTCAGAGTTCTACTGCTCAAAGGAGCATCTTAGTAATAAACTTTCCATGTACGAAATAGTCACATTTTCAATCTTTGATATAGGCAGACTAAAAAAAAAAATGTGTGTGTGTGTGTGTGTGTATTTTATCAAGTTTCTGATTTACTCTCCCTAATCTACTGTGGAATCTGTAAATGTGATTGGCACCCAGGTTGACCTTTTGTGGTCCTGAAGTAGGTTCTTGGGTTTAAAAAAAGTGGGGTGACTATGTCTGGAAAAGGTCAGGTCCAGGTTCATGTCACAGCTGTATGAAGCCACAGATTACAATTTCCTCACTTGCAAGACTCAGCCTTTGTTAAGGGTGTTTCACTTAAGTAATATGCCTTTCGATCCTGCTGGGTGAGTCAAAGATGATCTACCCCAGGGCTTTTACTAATACTATTGGGGTTTTTCTCTTCCCCTCTAGAGCCTCTGAAGTTTGTTCTCTCATCTCCTTAAAACCACTGGGTTATTGAACTGCTGAATTCTGACTTAAACCACTAAGCCCAAACAATACTTGGCAGGAGATAGATTTATCTGTAGAAACACTGAACTGGTGAATTTCCAGACTCTGACTCTGGGCACAGCAGAGAACAGGGAGACTAAAGAGAATTCCGCACTGTGACCTGAGAAGCACATGACCCCACCTGACACCCCCACTGTCACCCAGACAAAATCCCAACACAGCCCCCCAAATAAAACCTCCCAGGACCTCTAGAGCTCACATTGTTGGCACCCCCCAGGCCCACGACCTGAAAGTCTTTTCAGATTCCCTTTATAATATCAGGGCACCCATCCTCAAGTCTTTGTGTGTTTTTGATCTCAAAAGCTGGCACCTGGGACTTGGAGGGCACTCCTTGCTACTGAACTCTCTTTGTCCCGCATACCAAAGAGAAAACTAGAGGTGTCTGGGAGTTACCCTTCTCCCCAGTTGACACTTAACCAGTAACTGACTAACAGGGTACACGAGGACCAGCTCATATATGCTTTACTTCAGAGTTTCCCTGTAGGATTGGAACTGGGATTTTGCTTGGAATCTCACTCTTGCTTGGCTTCTTTTTCTTCTCTGCCGTGCTAACCCCACTCCCTTAGCAGTGTCACCAGTGAATTTGCTTAATAGGTCATGTTCATAAGAATCTTCTCTTGAACTCTGTTTTGAAGGACCTAACTCAAGAAGGCAACCGATCACTAAACAGAAAAGCACCAAACACACAGACTTCGATATGCTATCTAGCGCCTCAGTCTTACAAACGAATATACACCCAAGAAGCCCCAGGCACCTTCTGAGGAAAGCTTCCTGTGATGAATAAAACAAAACAAAGCAAAAAAAAAATCAGTCTGAAAATCAGGAAACCAAGACAGCAACAGCACACATGCTGAAAGTGCAGTGTCAATGTCAGTATTTACATTCGTGTGAGTGTTTACATTACTTTAACATGACAGATAGGTGTCATCAGCACCATCACCTGGGAACTTATTAGAGTGAAATTCTCAGGCCCACTCCAAACCTATTAAATCAAAAACTTTCTGGGGAGAGCTAAGCAGTCTGATTTATATAAATGATTCCTTTACATCGCTAGGCTTGGGGGGTGTTTGAAATACAGCAGTAGTCAATAGGGCCGTAAGAAACGGGACAGTGAGGATCTTGGTACTTAAAAGTTCAGCATTTACCAGAAGCACCAGAATTGCCCTGAGGCTGGCTAATAATGCAACATCTCAAGCCTATTTCAGGACTACTAAACCAGAATTTGCATTTTACCAAGGTCCTCAGGTGATTTGAAAGCCCACGAAAAAGTGTTTCTCAATATGTCTTAAATTTTGAGCTAAAATATACTTACAGGAAAATGTACAAACCTTAAGTGACCATTTACCCATGCATGTATCTGTACAACCACCACCCGAATAAATATGTAGAACAGTTTTGTCACGTCCAGAAAATTTTCACATGTCCCTTCCGAGTCAAAAACTTTTTTCAACCCCTGCTACAAATAACTTTTCAGACTTCTATCGCCATGTATTAAACTAGTTTGTTCTTGAATTTCACAAAAATGGAATTATCCGGTATGAATTTTTGTTCGTTTCTGGCTTCTTTTTCTCAGCATACTGTTTTTGAAATTCGTTCATGGTATATTTTTCAGGAGCCTATTCTTAAAAATTGCTTTGTCGTGTTTTATATAAATATACCACTCTAAATACTACCCTCCTATTGATGAATATTTTGGTGTTTTCTAGTTTGAAGCTATTATGAATTTGTGTGGGGGGGGTGTACAAGTACAGTATTCATTTTTCTTAGAGAAAAATGAGTAGACAATTCTATGAGTAGAATTGTTGGGTCATGGGTAGGTGTGTGTTTAGCTTTATTAGAAATTACCAAAGTGTTTTCCAATGTGGTTGGGCCATTTTCCATTCCCACGAGCAGTAAGGAGAGTTCCAGTCACTTTATTTCTATAACAATAGTCGGTATTGTCAATAGCTTAAATGTAACCATTCTGGTGGGTGTGTAGTATAATCACTTTGTGGTTTTAATTTGAATTTTCTTAATGACTAATGATGTACGCTGTAGAACACTTCTTCATATACAGATTGGCTATCAGATATCTTCTCTTGAGAAGTGTCTACTCAGTCTTTTTTTCT
The DNA here is from genome assembly GCA_963574415.1 of Tarsius wallacei. NCBI lineage: Eukaryota > Metazoa > Chordata > Mammalia > Primates > Tarsiidae > Tarsius > Tarsius wallacei. The sequence continues at coordinate 13,812 of CAUYQG010225442.1, read as the reverse complement.
ATTATGATTGAGTTGTATATCTTTTTATTATCGAGTGATAGAAGTTCACTACTATTCTAAATATGAGTCTCATGTTGTGATAGACAGCTCCTAAGATGATTCCTAACAATCCTCACCTCCTTATAGTGACACCCTTGAGTAATCAATGCCCTCCCCTTGAGTGCCAGTAGGACCTATGACTAGTTTCTAATAGAGGGGAAATGTGATGAAATGTCACTAGTATCATGTTTAGGTGGCAAAAAATTATAACTTGCATCTTGCTAATAGATTCTATTGTCTTGTTAGCTGGCACACCTTATAAAATAAGCTACAATGCTGGAGATGCTCACATGCAAAGAACTAAAGGTGACAGGCCTGTCATCCAGCATCCCTAGAGAAACTTACTTCTGTCAAATATCACGTAAGTTCTTCACGTCCAGCTTTCAGATAATATTCCAGCCCTAGCTCAAATCTTGACAACAATGTTGTAAGAGATCTGAAGTAGAAAATTCAGCTGAACTATGCCAAACCCCTGCCCCACAGAAATTATGAGATTAAAAAAATGTATTTTGCTTTAAGCGACTAAGTTTGTCAAAATGTTTTACACAGCAACAGATAATAAAAATGCAGTGCAAATATTTTTTGTGACTTACTTATGAATTATTAAGCTGATGGGTGTGTAGTGATATCTCGGTGCGGTTTTAGTTTGCATTTCCTTAATGCTTTTGATACGCTTTGGGCTATTGACTGTCTTCATTATGATGTGCTTGTTCAAGACTTTTGCCCACATTTTTATTTAGATTGTTTATCTTTTATTATTATTGACTCATAGGGTATAAATTCTGGTATCCATGTAATGAAAATGCTTCCTCCCAGCATATGGCTAGTATTTTTACTTTTAAAGATGTTTTTGATGAATCTTCAGATGAAACTCTGAGAAGCTCTAGATAATCAAGAGTAAGTTTATGAAGAACAGCTGGGAGGACTTGGTAATATTTTAAGTGAGAGAGAGGATGGTGACTTGGAGAGAAAGTAGAAGCATTGTAAGGAAGTGATCGATTTTGCTTATATTGTGAAGACAAAATGTCCAGGATCTGGCTTTGGTGTGAGAGAAAAAGAGAAAAGTCAAGAACGGCTCCTAAAATTTTGGCTTTCATAACTAAGAATCTAGGTCGCCTTTTGCAAACTACTAGTGACTTCTCTTTAAAATGAGGCACTTGCCACAGTCTCTACTAGTCTCTATTATTCCTGGGAAATTAGGTCCAATGTCAGCTGTCATTTTTCATCATGTTTGCATCATTTTTTTCTTTCGCCTAGTAAGCTGCACTCATTTACATTGCCAGCCTGACTTCTAGACATCTTTGATTTTAAAACTCTAGATATAGTTGAAAAGAGCCCTAGACTAGAAATTGTAAGGCAAAATCTCCAACCTCAGTTATGTGTGATGTTTTGGGGGAACTCACATTAATGTCTAAGACTCAGTTTTTCTGTCTACCATGTGCCTCTCTTGCAAGGGTGTGAAAAGTCCAAATTAAATAAACTGATACAAAGTAATGAATACTGAACTTGCCTTTTCTACATTGTAAAAATATCTATGATTTTCTCGTTTATTCCCACAGAGTCAAAAACCCTGCCACTTTCTTTCTGTAATACATTCCTTCTTGATCCTTCTTCCTCCAGCCACTACCTCACCAGATATTCTATTTAATACATCTTGTTTGGTTTTACTTGTGGCCACAGACACATGCTGCTACCTTTGACTTGGGTTTGATTTGGTTCTTCCCTTCCATGAGCAGCCCTGAACCCACATTCTGGACCACAAGTTAGGTATCTCCTCTACAAATCTCACTTCTTTGCTAACTACCCCCACCATTGGCAATGATTCTTATTCTCTGAACCCTTGCATGACTTGCTTGACTACACTTCTTTTACAGTGACAAAAGTTCTCATGGTACTTTTTAATCGTTTTCTATTCTTCCAACGTTTTAACTCAATGAAAGCAGAAGCCATGCTGCATGTATGGTAAACCTTCACTTCCCCAAAAGATGTTAGAATGCTAAACACAGTGAGTGTAGACACTCAATATTTGCTAAATTGAACTCTGAAACAAATTTGCCACATGTGTCTTACTACACTGTGAAACTGAGTTTTAAATGCAAATGAAAACATTGAACACATGCACACCTGAGCTGACATCTAGTCTCTCTGCCTCCTAAGTTTCTGTGAGGCCAGGAGCAAAATGGCTTTATGAGCCCCAGTTTTCTGCAGAGATAAAAGCGTCTACCAAAGAGGGTTGTTTTGGGTAGTAAGTTGAATCAAGTGCCTAGTATTGTTTCTGGCTCAGGCAAATACTTAAACAGTATTAGGTCCTTTTTAAAAACAGCTTTATTGAAGTATAATTTGTTTTTAGTAAATGTAGTATATTATGCAATCATCGCCACAATCCAATTTTAGGACATTTCCATTATTCTTCCTCCCTTAAAATAGTATAAGATTCCTCTTAGCCTTTTGTGGTCAAGTCTTGTTCCTATCCACAGCTTCATGCAACCACTAATCTACTTTTTGTCTCTATGGATTTGCCTATTCTGGACCTTTCGTATAAATGAATGTGTATCATATGTTGCCTTTTGCATCTGCCTTTTTCTTGTCATGTTGCTGGTATCAGTAAGGTGAGGTAAAAGTTTTAGTTTTTTTTTAAAAAAAGGAAAAATATCAGTCTTCAAAGGTTTAGCAGAAATTAAGCAATGTTGTTGGATTTAGTTGAATGCATATCGAAATTGACAGGCCGTCAAATGTCATCTGTACAAAACATCTTTTGTTTTTCCTGGGAAGTGTCCTATGCATTTCAAATACATCTTGGCACACATGAATGTGATGGATTATTTCAAAATATTGTATTGTCCAATCATTGTGAATTAACCATACACTAAATATCATGAGAACAAAAGGACTGGGGAAACCAGTTCCGGCAAATTAAGATCCACTTAGATGACACACCCATAAGCAACCTTCATTTGAACTTGACTGGAATGAGTATAAGGTTTTATGCGATTTTGGCCTAAGTTGTGTGCATTTTACTAATACTAGGAATAGGAACAAATTTTTTTAAGTAGGCATTTTTTATACCAACATAATTTATGAAATAGGTTAAAGAAAGAACATCTTCCTTTCAATTCTTGCACTTTACTGAGTATGCTGTTTTTTGACAAGGAAGATCTCCTTAAAGCATTAGAGCAAAACATTTGAAAGGATCACTCAAGCCTCAAACCTGAAGCAGAAAAAATTTTGTTTTTAAATCAAAGAGTTTTGTTGTTGGGTGCTACTTAATTTTGTAGAGAAAGAATTTCCCACGTGGCACTGTGAATGAGTTAACATGCTTCTGAACATTCAGAACTTTCAGTGAAAGAGAAATATATGTACTAGGAAAACCGGGCTCATTGTCCCTTAAGTGTTTACCATTTCTCAGAAGTATGTGGCAGCATAATGTTATCATTTTTAAACTACCACTACTAGCAATGAGGATATCACTCTCATCTTTGAGATGTTTTGCAAATATTTCTTTCCTTGGCCAAGCCACAGATTCAATTTGTGCCCAGTTAAAGTCTCATAAAATAGTGTCTTTGACAAATGATTGTTTTTTTCCTTCCCAACTCAGAGAAATGCCAAACTGGGCTATTTTCACTTTTGGTGGGAAATGTTCCATTTAGACTGACGCACAATTACGTGGTAAATATCCTCAGGTTCTTGTCACAAGGCTGAATTTCAGAGTTGTGAAAGTGACCTGAAAATTATAATAAAACATAGCTAACAATAGTATGTTGACACATTTTGGTATATTCCAAGCATGTTACTTAATTATCTCATTTATTTGCATACAGCATATAGCCGATTGTTGTTGCTACATCATGCTGAGTTAGGTGGGGAAACTGAGTAAGGAAAGCTGATTAGTTTACCTGTAATTAGTATGTGGCAGCCTCATTCTTCATTGACTTTGATCATCCTTTATTTGTACCATATAATCAGACTTTGATCCATCCACTTTAAAATATTAACAGGATTGATAGGTATTTTTGGGGATCATTCACACACAAAAGAGTGGCTTATTATCTAGAAGTTTTCCTGTGAAACCATATAGGTTTTGTGGAGAAACATAAATGATATAGAGAATTAATTTAAAAGATGTTGAAGATCGAACATCCATGTAGCAAAATTAGACATTTTAAGATATATTAGATAGATAGATAGATAGATAGATAGATAGATAGATAGATAGATAGATAGATAGATAGACAGACACATACATATATACTAAGACAGTCAGAAAGAAAACCTAAGCTATGATGTAAAATCATAGGCAGTTCCTAGGTGGTGAAGTTATAAAAGCTAAAATGCCTGGGATACGTGTAAAAAAAAGAGTGGCCCCAACTTATCACCATGGTAATGGAGATAAATCTGGATTGATTGTTTTACAGTCATAGTATAGCATGACAAGAGGTAGAGGCAAAAGAATGGTGAACAACAGATTTTCTTGACTCACTAACCTGTATTTTTAAACTTTATTTTTCTTTACCCACAATCTATACTGTTTATACCAACTACCTCAGCCTCTTTGTTGATCCCTGTATGTACCCAAAATGGTCTGTGAGGCAATTTTGGAGTCATCTGGAGTGGTTACCACCATATCGATGCTTCCCACCTGAATGTATTCTGAGAGACTTCTTCATCCCCACTCCACTTTTTCCTCACAACAAGGAAAGTAGGAATTAGCGACCCTAGAACATAGTTTGAAAGACTGGCCATTCGTAGTCTAGAGCAAGGATCAATAAACTATTTCTGTAAAGGGACAGATGAAAAAAATATCTTCAGGTTGGCAGGCCAAGGAGTCTCCATCAAAACTACTCAATTCTGCTGTTGCAGCATAAAAGCAGCCATGAACAATACATACACAGATGTGTGTGGCAGTGTTGTAATAAAACTTTATTTATAAGCACAGGCAATGGGCCAGATTTGGCCTGTGGGCATGTGGTTTGTCAAACCCTGCTTTGGAATGATACACTGCCTGATTCCAATGCTGGGTTCCTTGTGGAGCCTTTACATCTCCCTCACTGTCATGCAAAGGCAGGGAATGTAAATATCCCAAGAAAAGGTCCTCTTTGTAGTTGCAGAGCCCGGCCTTTCCTTAGTCTTGTTTAGGTCTTGCATCCTTGGGTATTTTTGCCCAATAGAACCATGAAATCAGCTACAATTACCATTTTTAGCACTTTCTTTGGATATATTTTTTAAACTGTTTGGGGAAATGTTTCATCTCTAGCTAATAACTACCGATGTCATGACAAACATTTTGTGTCATATTTTCCTTAACGGAAACTGATCTAGCTCATTTTCAGGGGGATATTGTCTTAGTTCCACAGAGTGGCCAGGCAGTGTCAGACTTCACACATAGGTTTGTTTGCACAACGACATGTCTGTGGCTACTGGGTTTATGTTTTTAATAGCTGGGTGTATTCTGCCACACAGTTTGGATTTTTAAAAATTAAAGACTTGCATGTGGTAGTTTCAGAGGGTTTGTGTCATGGAAAAAGAGAATGAATGATTCAAATAGTAAACATATCCATCTTTTTAACAGGCCCTGATTTGGCACAGCATTTGAACACAGCCCTCTTGGATGGAATAATGATGTCCTGAGCTCCTATATGCCTACGTGACCACATGGCAGAAAGATGCACAACAGGGTATCTAAGGGCTTTTTCAACAATTTTCAGTAGTAAGTAAGAGTTGTGCAGGGAAGGGTTCTTGGCAGAGCTCTGGAACTAAGCTTTTAGTGCAGCTTCCTTTTCTAATCCTAAATCAAGCCACTACACTCAATCTCTCACTTTAATAAATACTAAATCCACATGCTAGGTTTCAAAAGAAAGAAAAAACCTCTTTTAACTGTTAAAACTTCCCTGAAACCTACTCATGGGAACAGGATACATATGGTGTCATAATTTTTTTTTTAAGCAAGATATCTGTAGTGTTCAAGAAATAACTAAAATCTGTTGGAGTTCAGAAACTTTTAGAACCCGAACTCTGAAATAGATAAATTATCTGTATTAGGTTCAGCAATAGTCAATTCATGATGAAAATTCTAGCCAGAAAACAACTTTTCAAAGAGGAACTTTGGTAATATACAAGTTTGCATCTTGATTCCAAATAGCAAGTGCTAAGAAAATTAATTTTCAATGTATGTGTGCTTGAGAAATAGCTGCAGAAGTCTTGTGCATAGCTAATGGGAAACAATGGTGGGCCTGTCAGTTTTCTTGCTGTGACCTCCCTAGGCAGTATTTCTGAGTGCTTTGTGCTATGGGTTCAATAAATATTTCTGAGCACCTAGTATAGGCCAGGCATTGTGCAAGGCACTTGAAATGCAGCCCTACACCAACCAGCCATGCCAGCCTGCAGAGAGGTTAAATCTAAAAGTGGATTTTTAAAAGGACAGATAATTAATTGACTATAATGAGACCTGGGAAACTTACAAAAGAGATTGATTTTTTACCTGGAGATTGAACACTGAGTATGTGTGGGCCAAGACAATGACTACTCAGGGAGTCTTTCAAGCAGGAGAAACAATATCTAGACTTTCAGAAAGAAAAAAGATATGTTTGAGGGAAGCAAACCTGTCAACATGGCTGGAGCACAGAAAATGAAGGGAACAGAGAAAAGAATTTGGGGGAGACGGACAAGGACTATGCAGTTTTGGATAATCCAATAATGATTTAAGATTTCACCTACAGAATCCCCTTCTATCTCCTTTTGTTTGAATGAGGATGTCCCCAATGGAAATGTACCAAGACCTGTGGCCTTTGGAAGGTAACTGGGTTACAGGGGAAGGGCCTTAGCCAATAGGACTGTGGTCTTTATAATGGAGTTTTCGCACGTTGTTTGGACCTCTTGCCCTTCTGCCTTCTGCCATGTGAGGTTGCAGCAAGAAGGCCCTCACCAGATACCACATGCCAGTGCCTTGATCTTGAACTTCCCAGCCTCTAGAACTGTGAAAGATCATTTTCTTATTGTTCGTATTTCACCCAGTTAGTGGTATTTTGTTATAGCAGCAGCACAAAGACACCCTTTAAAAGTGAATTTCCCCAAAGCACTTTTGATATGTAGACTCCATTTGCAGAGAAAAGCAAACTCTGGAAGGGGATCCAAATACACAGATATGATAATTACACCAACCCTTGAGTCACTGAGCACAAGATTTGCATCATGGTTTCTCTGTCCTGTAGAAATAAATAAAATCAATCAGTAAACAGCCTATTTCAGGGGGGATGGTATGAGAAAGAACAAACATGTCAAGAGAAAAATAGGTGTCTGGTGCAATGAGAATCTTATGAAAACTTGCAGATATTCCAGATTTTTCATAACTGTGAACTTCTTTTTAACAAGAAAGTGACTAAAACTACTTTCCAATAGAAACAAAATAAACTAAAATTGTTTTGGAACACAGAAGGAAAGCATAATCTCATCACTCTAAATCAATTTTTATTTTTTGATCTTTGAAAATTGTTGTCTAGTTTTGTACATCTTTACAGTGATCTCATCTTTTTTGTATTTTTTTAACTTAAAACTGCTTTCCTTATTTCAAAAGATTCTCCATCATGATCATTTATAATGACTGCAAACGTTTCAACTCAAAGTAATTAATTGTGACAATTCTGATTACGTGTCAGTGTAGGATGATTGAGAAAACTATTTAAAAAGGAAAAAGGCTTTCTGTACTAAGATTTAATGTATGTTTAAATCACTACCTTTAAGTAAAAATAAATGAAACATTTTAATAAAGTTGTTGGAACAGTGCATAATCCTTTTCCCTCTAAAATTTGGCAATGGCAGAATGAATGAACTTAAATTTCAGTAATCAGAATATTTTCTCCAACTCCTAATTACTTAAATGCTACTAATTATTTTTTAATAGACCGTTTTTAATAACAGTTTTTGGTCCACAACAAATTGAGAGGAAAGTACAGAGAGTTCCCATTTGTCCCTTGCTCTCCTACTCTGTTATTAACATTCCCTCAGAGTGGTACATTTGTTACAACTGATGAACATACACTGATGCATTATTAACACTCAAAGTTCACAGCTTGCATTAAGGTTCACTTTACATTATACATTCTCTGGGTATGGAGAAATATATGATGAATGTGTCCACCATCGTGTTGTAATACAACATAGTTTCACTGCCCTAAAAGTTTTCTGTGCTCCATCTGTTCATTCCTTCTTCCTCCTCACCCCTTGCAATGACTAATCGTTTTACCATCCTTTTACTGATATATTTACATTTTTTACTGTTTTGCATTTTTCCAGAATGTCATGTAGTTGGAATTATGCAGTTCATAGACTTTCACTTTGGATTTTTTCATCTGATAATATATACTTGAGTTTCTTCCATGTCTTTTTCTTTTTTTTTTTTTTTGAGTTGGAGCCTCACTCCATCACCCAGGCTGGAGGGCAGTGGCACACTCACGGCCACCCCAGTGTTAACCTGCTGGGCTCCGGTGATCCTTCCATTTCAGCCTTCCAAGTAGCCGGAACTACAGGTGTGTGTTACCATGCCTGGCTAATTGTTGATTTATTGTAGAGACACGGTCTTGCCAAGTTGCCCAGTCTAGTCTCAAACCCGTGGGCTTAGGCAATCCACTTGCCTCTGCTTCCCAAAGTGCTGTGATTACAGGCTAAGCCTCCGAGCCCAGCTAAGTTTCTTCCATGTCTTTTCATGGCTTGATGACTCATTTCTTTTTAGCACTGACTAATGTTCCATTGTCTGGATGTACCACAGTTCATTTCTCCACTTACCTCCTGAAGGACATCTTAGTTGCTTTCAACATCAGTGTGGAAGTTTTGGGATAGGTATATATTTCCAGTTCATTTGGCTTAATACCAAGGTGTGTAGTTGCTGGATCATATGGTAGGAGTATGTTTAGTTTTAAAGAAATGATCAAACTGTCTTCCAAAGTATCTGTACCATTCTGCATTTTACTAGCAATGAATGAGAGATCCCATTGCTCCACCTCCTAACCAGCATTTGATGTTGTCAGTGTTTTGAATTTTTGTTATTCTAATGAATATATGGAACTATTAAGTCGTTTTCATTTAAAATAAAAAGTAACATAAAACAAAACAAGCCGTTTATCAAGGACTTGAAATACTTTTACTAGAATTCTTTCTTAGTGCTTTTGTTTGTTTTCACCAAGAAAATCAAAAGTATTTATAATGAAAAGAAACTCTATTTCTTGATGACTCTACCACCCTGAGCACACTCGATCTCATCTGAGTTGGACCTGGTGAGTATGTGGATGAAAACTCCAATTCTTGTCACTCAGAAAGGAAATCTCTAAGAGACTATGAAATCCTTTTTCTTTAACCTTTCTTATTTAACATTTTTATCAGGAATATGGAAAAATAAGGAAAAAATGATAAGATTCATAACTGACTCAGCACATGCTATTACTTTTTCCTTGTCTTTAGGCTATATGCATCATATTTGCTTCTTCACTCCGATGAAACCACTCTTGTCAAGATCACCAGCAATTCCTTGCCTTATCTTCTTTTTACTAAACTCTGGCAGGTTCCCTATGACACACTTGTTTGCAATTCCCTTTATCACATTGAACACTTCTTCTCTTTCTGTATTTATTTCTACACTACCCCCTGTCAAACTCTAAGCATTGGAGTCGAGAGGATTTCAGCACAGAATCTCTCTTCTTTGCTAAATACACTTTTTCCTAAGTAATCCCATTCAATCCTATGGATTTAAAAATCTTCTATCTGCTGATGAATTTGAAATTTATAGCTCCAGTTCTGAACCCTTTCTGAACTCTAGACTCATAAATCTGACTCTAAAATTTAAAAGACACAAAACAGAACAATTCATTCATAAATCTTTCTTTCACACACCTCCATCCACACCCTAGATGTAATATTCTAAGTTTCATGCTTCACGGAGAATCGTACTTTATTTCTGTCTACAAATTGAGGCCAAAAAATTTGAAAATCAACCTTCATTTCTCTTTCTCCCTCACCACTCTTAATAGCCAAGTAGATATAAGTTGTTACATCTCCATCTGCAAAACATGCTAAATCCTCTACTCATCATTGCCTTCCTTCCAAGCAGTCATTGTTTCTCACCGGAACTGCTACTCCCGCCCACCTCTCTCCTTCCTCTCATGCTCCTATGCAGGGCATGTTACACAGTGGCTGGAGTCACGTGGCATAATGTGAGAAATAGACTCTCCCTGTCTCAGTTTTGCTGAGGCATAAACATCAGACACCAAAGGAAGTGTTAAGCAAATCCTCACATGCAGTTTTTTCAAAAGAAATCCCCATTCCTTCTGATCAAGAGTTTTAGAGAAAGAGAATTTGGGAAGAGGAACTGGGTGAAGAGATGTCTTTTTCTCCTGTCCAGCAGAGTTTCTAGGAGGACAAGAAACTTTCAAAAGAAAGAAACTGGATACGTGCTTTCAGATGCCCAGAAGTCTAGCAAGAATGCCCAAAGGTAACCAGGAATAAAAACGCAAATACCTAGGTCAAAGGAAATACAGGAAACGCAACAGCATCTCATGAGAGAAAGTTTCTGTTAAGTCATGTTTACGGCCTAGATAATGCCAAGCCACCCTGCCAAGTCTCAAATTGCAGTCTGAAGGATCAGAGGTGAGTCAGGAGAGAGGTCAAATTTGCCCCTTTTCCAGTGCAAGTAAGCTTCCCTTATAGTGTCAGACTGAGAGAGAGAAAGGGCAGAGGGAGAAGAGAAATGAACACTAAGTCAAGTTCAGGATTTGAAATATTACACGGGGCTGGACAATTTACCGAACTGAAAGTCTATTTGTGATTTAGAATAATTAAACAGCTGTCTATTATAAAGCTTGAGCAGAAGTTTTCATCTAGGAGCAAGGCAAGATTATTATCATTTGATAAATTTTAAAGAGATGGTGGGAATAAAGTTTAGAGGCATTCGATTTTATTACTAGTCATGCTTGTTTAGAAGTCCAGTTACACGATCGATTGGAAATGCAAATCAGATCTTGCATCTCCTCTGTAATTCCCTCCAATGCTTTTCATTGTATTAGAATAAGATTCAAGTTTCTTCCATGGCATTTTGAATAAAATAAAAAGAAAACCCCAATGCATCTCACAGCCTTCAAGTTTTTATGGGATCTGGCACTCTCTCAGTTCATCTCAGACAACTATCCCCTTGCTGACTACTCCACTAACACCAGCCTTCTTTCTGTTTCTTGTACATGCCCAGCTTATTCTTCCTCAGAGATTTTTCTCTTGCTCTTCTTTGACCCTGGAATCTTCTTCCTTTAGACATTTGCAAATCTGACCTCTCATTTCTTTTAGGTCTACTAAAACATCCCTTTTTCGGTGAGCCCTTTTTAGATTATATGATACAATTATCACTCTCCGCCCCCCATTCTACCATTAGCAACATGACCCCTTGTTAGTTGTTTTCATATCACTTAACACTACATAGAATTTTTTTTATTCATAGGTTGATTGTATGGTTCTGTTCCACTACACAGTCACAGCCCTTGCCTTGTTCATCACTGTGGTTCCTAGAAGAATGCCTGGTAGACTCCCAATTATTTTTTCAGGAAGAGAAAAAATAAATGACTTGATACAAAGAACTGAATAATTTGTTCAGTTTAAATTTTTGCAGATTGATTTCTTTCATACAAATTATAGTAAAATTATCTGTTGGCTAAATTGAGTCTCTCCCAAAATAATGATTGTGAGTTGAAGCCCTAACCCCTAGTACCTCTGGATGTGACTGTATTTGAAATCCCTCAAAGAGATGACTAAATTACAAAGAGGCCACTAGGGTTTGCCTTAATCTAAGCTGAATCATGTTTTTTATAAAAAGAGGAGATTCAAGTACATCAGAGGAGAGACAACAGATCATGCCAAAAGGCAGCAAGAAGATAACCATCTGCAAGCCAAGGAAAGAGACTTGAAACAGACACTTCTCTCATGGCCCTCAGAGGAAACACCCCTGCTGGCACCTTGATCTTGGACGCCCAGGCTCCAGAACTATGAGAAAATACATCTCTGTTGTTTAAGCCACTCTGCCTATGGTGTTTTGTTATGGCAGCCTACGCAGACAAATACATCTCCTTCCCTGCCTCACCCTTCTATAGTTCCACAAAGGGAAATTAAAAGGAATTAAGAGTCAATAACATCATCATCATCATCATCATCATGACCAGTACGGTGTATGTGAGGACTCTATAAGTTGGAAGAATAAGCTTTTTTGACTTCAAATAACTAACACATGGCCTTTCAAGACGAAATACTTTTATTGTGAGAAATATACATGAACATGAGATTTACCATGTTAAGTGGTTAGAAGTGTATATAGTTCGGTGGCATTAAGTGCATTCACAATGCTGTACAATCATCACTGTGATTCTTCTCTAGAACTCTTTCACGATCTCAAACAGAAACCCTATACCCGTTAAACGCAAACTCACCACCCCCTTCCCTCAGCCGTTGATGACGAACAATCTACTACAGGTCTCCGCGAATTTCTCATGTAAGAGGAATCAAGCGATGTTTGTCTTTTGTTCTCTGGCTTATTTAACTTGGCATCATGTTATCAAGGTTCATCCATGTTGCAGCATGTTTCAGAATCCGATTCCTTTTTAAGGTTGAATAAATAATATTCCACTGTATGTATAGATTACATTTCATATATTTGTTCATTGCCAACAGACGTTTGAGTTGCTTCCACCTTTAGCTATTGCGAATGATGCTGCTATAAACATGAGTGTGCCAATATCTGTTTGAGTCTCTGTTTCAATTCTTTTGGATGTATGTCTAAGAGTGCAATTTCTAGATCATATGGTAATTCTATGTTTATTTTTATTTATTTGTTTGTTTATTTATTTTGAGGAGCCTCCATACAGTGGCACAGCAACAAACTGACTTTTAGCTACATACAAGTAATTGCAAATATGTGTTGTCCACTTCCTCTGTATCAGGTCCTTAGCTCAGGTGCCTTACATTACCTTCAATTATCATATGAGACAGATACTTGGCTTCCAGATGAGTTACAGGAGCAGGTCCAAATTGAGAAGTAAGCCTGGACTTGAGTTAAGATCTGCTTGACTCCATAATATCGACTACAATCTGCTACTACTGAAGCCAAAGATAAAAAGACTTCCAGAGATGAAAAATGTGGCCAAGATGTCTATTGGTAACATAACTTGTGGTTTCATCATATAAGCAGATGGCATGATAATATAGCATATTATAATCTCTGGGATCCAAGGACACCCTTGAAATCCTGAAAGTTTAAGCCCAAGGAACTGGAATACATGTAGCTCACGGTTTTCCTTGTAGGAAAGAAAACGATGAATTGTTCTTTACATAAGAGATCATTCTATGTAATGTTCTGTTAGCAACAGATCAAAATTGTATGTTTGTAGGGATGTCCAACCTTTCGGTTTCCCTGGGAAGCATTGAGTAAAGAGGAATTGTCTTGGACTGCATATAAATTATATAATATCATGTATATACATAATAATACTTCTTTTATTGTTTATATTTTTATTACAAAGTTTAGAAAAATGAGAACAATATAAAACTAGTAGGAAATTTGACCTTGTGTCTGTAAAACTATCAATGTCTGGTTTGATGGAAGGGGGTACAATTCTTTTTTTTTTTTTTTTTTTTTGAGTTGGAGTCTCACTCTGTCGCCCAGACTGGAGTGCAGTGGCCGCTCCCGGCCACCGCAGCCTCGACCCGCTGGGCTCCGGCGATCCTTCCGCCTCAGCCTTCCAAGTAGCTGGAACT